>PVHP010055910.1:0-10009 GCA_004024765.1 Zapus hudsonius
CACACACACATGCCCACACAGAGACACACACAAACCTGGGCGAGGGGCCGGGCAGGAGCTGTTCACCATGAAGTCTTCACTTTGGTTGGCTGAGTAATGATGAGTATTGACACCTCCCTCCCAGAGGGAGAGGAGCTTGGAGCTGGCCCTCCAAGTCCCCGAAGTCCCCCATTGCTCACTGTGTCCTGGCATGGCACCTCCCGGTGTTTCTCCACTCCATCCTAGCCTGCGCAGACTGCTGCCTCTCCCATGCAGCCCTCCATGGCTGCTCCTGGGGAGTAATCTCTGAGTTACCCGCCTGAGCCCCGGTCTCTGCTCTTCCCACCCTGTGTCCATAGCAGTGGGCAAGGTGGCTCCCCTCACAGCTAAGCTGTGTCTTTCATGAGGAAATGTCAAAAGGGGAAATAAAGGCAAGCAGTGTGCACTCCTTTACTCCCAGCTCTCCAGAGGCTGAGGCAGGAGGATCAAAAGTTTCAGGCAACTCACCCACCAAGACTCAGGGAACGGAGTGGAAGAGGGGGCGGAAAGATTGTGAGAGCCGTGGTGGGGGAGATTATCCAGAGGCATGACACCCCTCAGTAACAACACACTTGGGCCAGGAGAACCAGGCTGAGTACTAGGCTATCCATGGTCCCCAGCCCCAAGGACTGATCCAGACGGCCCACGGAGGAGGATATTCAGCTGATTGGAGATGGGGAAGAGGGGCATTGGGGAACTGGGCGTAACAACTCATTGTTTGCCCACTAAATAATGTAACTCATTATGGACAATAAAAAAAAAAGTTTCAGGCATGGCTGTGCATGGTGGCCCACGCCTTTAATCCCAGCACTCGGGAGGCAGAGGTAGGAGGATCACCATGAGTTCAAGGCCACCCTGAGAATACATAGTGAATTCCAGGTCAGCCTGGACTAGAGTGACACCCTACCTTGAAAAACCAAAAAAAAAAAAAAAATCAGGCATGCCATGGATATAGTTCAGGGGTACAGCACCCGCCTAGAATCCCCCAGTGAGCGGCTGGGGTGTGGCTCAGTGGTAGAGCACTTACATCATATATGGAAAGCTCTGGGAGGGCACCCAGTCCCTCAAATTCAAATTTTCAAAAATTGGGTGGGGTTGAGTGGGCAGAATGACCCACGTCCAGTGGTGGCTCGAGTGGCGATCGGGCTGTCTGCTCATGTTGCTCCGTTGCCTGTTTTGCTTCCCTTCCCCAGCACTGGCTGCCATGGGCTCTGTCGGAAGCCAGCGCCTCAAGGAACCCAGTGTGGCCACCACTCCAGCCCGGAGTGTTGTGACAAGTTTCAGCTTTGACAACTTCCAGTTGGAGGCCACAGCAGAAGCAGTTCAGGACCAGGGGGTTATGGTCAGGGGTGTCCCCACATTCACAGACTCCGGTGAGTGAGGGTGTGAGCAGGAGAGGTGTTTCCTCCAGGGCGAGGACTGGCTCCTCAATCCTCAAGGCAGCGGGCACCTCAGGTGGCCAGAGACACAGAAGCCTGGTGAGGGTGGGTTGGGCCTGGTGGAGTGACAAACAGCGCCCCCAGGGGCTGGGGGTTCTGCCGTGTCATGTGTCCTGTGCAGGTCCATCTGGGGAGTGTCCCTTGCGCATTGTCCTGAGGAGCACGCATGGCGTGAATGCAGAACCGAGGGGAAGAAGCTTTGATGTAATGTTCAAAGAACTGCTTTCAGCAGAAACTCGCCCTCCCTGAACCTTTCCCCCAAATTGATCCAATGACTGGGCTTGCCGAAGAGGCCATGCCTGCCATCTCTCGCCTGCTGGGGCCTCAGTGTGTTCGTGTCCCTTCTTAGCACTGTCCCTGGAACTGAAGAGTCACTTGGAAGGAGTAGCACTTGGAGTGAGGTTGTTTTTGTTAGCATCACCTCGAGCTCCGAAGAGTGCCCATGCTCTCTCTCTCTCTCTGGCTCTCTCCTCACAAATAAATAAAATGTTATTTTTTTAAAAAAAAAAAAAAAAAGGAGAGAGAGAGAGAGCTAGAGAGAGAGAAGAAATATGCACGGACCCTCTGGGGCCTGCTGCCTCTGCAAACTAACTCCAGAGGCAGGTGCCACTTTGCGCCTCTTGCTTTGTGAGGACTGGGGACTGAAGCCAGGCCGGCAAATGCCTAACTGCTGAGCCATCTCCCCTGCCCCCACTCTGCTTCTTTTTAAGTTTGTAATTTTATGTAGTCTAATTGCTCATTTTTCTTTTAATATTTTTTAGGGTTTTTTTTTTCTGTTTGATTGTTTTTGTTTCTCAAGGGAGCGTTTCCATAGCTCAGGCTGACCTGGAATCCACTATGTAGTCTCAAGGAGGCCGTGAGCTCACAGCGATCCTCCTGCCTCTGCCTCCCGAGTGCTGGCATTGAAGGTGTGTGCCACCACACCAGGTTGTTTCAGGTTTTAAATTTTTTTTATTTTATTTGGTGTGTGATGTATATATGTGTGTGTAAGTGTGGGTGTGCATATGCCGCGTGCAGGTATGGAGGTCAAAGTACGAATTGCAGGTAGGCCTTCACCTCCCTCATCTTCCACCTCTCATTTTTTTAAATATTTATGTATTTATTTGTCAAGAGAGAGAGAGACAGTAAGAGAGTGAGTACAGGCACTCCGGGCCCTTCTGCCACTACGAACCACCTCCAGATCCGTGCACCACTTTGAGCATCTGGCTTTACGTGGGTCCTGGGGAATTGAATCCAGGCTGGCAGGCTTTACAAGCAGGCACCTTAACGCCTGTTACATCTCCCAGCCCTGCCTCTCATTCTCATTGCTGCTCACTGTTCCATTGGCTTGTCCACCGAGCCTTCTCCCTGGTCCTTCCACCCTGGTTTTTGGACAGCACCCTGCTTAGGGAGACAGCCACCATTAAAACATGTCCCCAGAGGACCTTACCAGAACCACCACCAGCTGGTCCCATTGCAGCGTCTCCCAAAGGCTACCCCACTGTTGTCAGACCGGCTGCTTCCCTGGACCTGATGGTGGTAACGGTGGCCTCTTGGTGGACAGTGGGCGTGGCGATGGCGCCCATGTTGGTGGGCAGACGTTTGGTGGCTTTGGATAATGTCTGTCATGGGCAGCTGATGATGAGCGGTGGCCAGAGTGGTGGACGGCAGCCCTGGTGTGGTGGCCTTTTCCTATGTGGGCTTGTCACATGTCCTCTGGTGTCCCGGGTTTAGTGGCGGAGGAGCTGGTACCCGACGACCGATACCATGCCATCTACTTCGCCATGCTGCTGGCTGGCGTGGGCTTCCTGCTCCCCTACAACAGCTTCATCACCGACGTGGACTATCTCCACCACAGATACCCAGGTGGGTCTCTCGCTGCCCGCACCGCCGTCGGCGTGGGGCCGAGGACTTCCAGGAACCTCAGGACCCTATTGGGGAACATGGCATGGTCCTCCAGAGAAAGGACGGAGGTGGCTCGTGGGGTACAGAGGCATGCTGTCAGGTGTAGGGGCAACATGACCTTAGCATGACCTCTGTTTGGGGCGCTGCACGTGGGAGATGACTATGGCGGGCCCTTCAAGGGCCAGCTCAGCCCTTGGATTGCTGAGTGACTTTTGGGCAGCCAAGCACCCTCTCTGGGCAGTCAGCCGCTTGGGGAGGATAGAGGAAATGCCTGCAGCGGTGGGTGCATTGGCTTGGGGTCCCCCGAGTGTCATTGTCCGTCTCCTTCTCAGGGACCTCCATCGTGTTCGACATGAGCCTCACCTACATCTTGGTGGCACTGGTGGCCGTTCTTCTGAACAATGTCGTGGTGGAGAGGTTCAACTTACACACCAGGATCACCACGGGTACGCAGGATGGGCCCTGGCACAAACCGTTCCTTCACCCAGTCCTTCAGGTGGCCACGTCAAGATGGCACCCCCTCCAGGAAGCTCCCCCACCTTCCCAGAGATAAGGCAGCAGGCAGAGAGGATGCCACTGCCCCTCACGGCCTCTCGGCTCCCCGCAGGCTACCTCCTCGCCTTGGGCCCCCTGCTCCTGGTCAGCGTCTGCGACGTGTGGCTGCAGCTCTTCTCTCGCGACCAGGCTTATGCCATCAACCTAGCCGCCGTGGGCACCGTGGCCTTTGGCTGCACAGGTAGGAATGGGGCCCGGATGGGTGGGCAGAGCTGAGCCGAGCACTGACTCAGCCCCTCACTTCCCCGAGTTAAACTCACTTCAAAGACCATCCTGTCCTGTTACTTTGTCATCAAAAAAACTTTAAGCTTTTCTTTCTTTCTCTCTCTGTTTTTTTTTTTTTTTGAGGTAGGGTCTCGCTCTAGCCCAGGCTGACCTGGAATTCACTATGCAGTCTCAGGCTGGCCTTGAACTCATGGTGATTCTCCTACCTCTGCCTCCCAAGTGCTGGGATTAAAGGCGTGCGCCACCATGCCCGGCTTCTTTCTCTTTTTCTTGAGACAAAGTCTCGCTCTAACTCACACTGACCTGTAGCCTAGGCTGGCCTTGAGCTCATGGTGATCGTCCTACCTGTGTTAAAAGCACTTGCTTGCAAAGCCTGATGGCCCTGGTTCGATTCCCCAGAACCCACATAAAGCCAAATGCACAAAGTAGCACATGCCTCTCTGGAGTTCATTTACAAATATACTTTATTTATTATTCACAAATAAAATTTTAAAAGCATGAGCCACCATGCCCAACTAAGCTTTTTTTTTTTTTTTTCCTTTTTCTTTGTTTGGGCAAGGTCTCACTATGTAGCCCAGGCTAGCCTGGAACTCACAAGCAACCTTCATGCCTCAGCCTCCTGAGTGCTGATTACAGGTGTGTCTCACCATATCTGGCTTTTTCTTTAAAAAAAAAATCAAATAGAAAGATTTTAAAAAATAACATGAGCTCCTACATGCACCCACTCTATGTACGTACATAAATTTCTCTAAAAATTGGTAAGCTAGAAGAATTCGGGCTGGAGAGGTGACTCAGCTATTAAGGCGCTTGCCTGCAAAGCCTAACAACCCAGGTTCGATTCCCCAGAACCCACATAAAGCCAGATGCACAAAGTGGTTCATGCATCTGGAGTTCATTTGCAGTGGCTAGAGACCTTGGCGAGCCCATCCTGTCTCTCTCTCTCTCTCTCTCTCTCTCTCTCTCTCTCTCTCTCTCTCTCTCTCTAGTTACAAATAAAGTAAATAAAATATTTAAAAAGTCTGTGAGGGCTGGGGCGTGTGGTTCAGTGGTAGAGCGCTTGCTTAGCGTGGGCAAGATACTGGGTTCTATTGTCCGCACTGCAAATATATTCAAAATAAATAAAACCATCATCACCTTTATTGCCTAAATCCCAATACTTAAGGGTAGATTTTCTAGATATTTCCTCTATAACCATGTCACAGTTCCTAACACCCACACTGACATAATAAATAAATACTACAATCCTTATTTAAATTTCACCCACTGCCTCAAACACCACGGCAAGCCAGGCCATGCCTGAAGTTCTCTGTGATCTCCAGACGTGCATACGGTGTGTCCATGCGTGTGCAATCGCATGCGCACACACTCTCTCTCTCACCAGTTGTCCTTTGTAGCACCCCCCCTCAGAATCACACCCTTCGTGCAGTTTTCACCGTCTTTTCATCTCTTCATGTTTTTGGAGACAGGGTCTCACGCAGGCCCAGATTGACCTTGACCTCACTTTGCAGGAGAGAATGACTTTGAACTGGTCCTCCTGCCTCCCCCTCCCGGATGCTGGGATTCCAGGTGTGCACCCCCACACCTGGTTGTCCCTTCCTTACTGCAGGTGCACCCCCATCAGAAGTAGGGCGGGGAGCTCGGTCTGCGTAGCTAGCCAGGGACAGTTTGACAGTCGCCTCCCTCCCCCATCACTGGCATGAGTGTGCCTGGCCTCTGTTCCCGTTCCATCAGCTAGAGCTCATCTGTGACCCTGGTCCCTAAGGACAAGGAAAGGTGTGCTGTTTGGGACAGCGTTGTGTGCTGCCCGATCCTGCCAACCCGGCTGCCATTATGCTGTTCCTTTGTAAACCTTCGTCTGCTGCCGCAATGCTGGATGTCCTCGTGTTTTGTTTTGTTTTGCATGGTGACCAGTGACAACTGGTGTCTCACTGCCCACCCCCCTCTCTCTCTTAAGTGCAGCAATCTAGCTTCTACGGATACACGGGACTGCTGCCCAAGAGATACACGCAGGGTGTGATGACGGGGGAAAGTGAGTACCGAGACCCCCAAGAGGGCGCCTGGCTGCGGACCCTCCACAGGGTGTGTTGGGTGGGGAGGAGCTCATAAGATCTGGGTTTGCTGGCTTGGGGACAATGACTCTGGTGCCCCCAGAGAGATGGCCCCAGGCCAGAGGGACACATATGTACATGTGTGTGCCATGATTCTACGGTATGTTCCTTTGGGGTTGAGGAGCATTGCAATGGGGTGTCCGATGCCCTGAGCGCCTGTATGTGGGCATTGGGGTATCAGGTGTCACCAGCACCAATTTCTCCTTGGAGCCCTGGATCCACCCACCACCCCATTCCTGTTGCGCACCCCCAATTCTCAAATGCACGTCTCCCCAGCCACTTCTCAGTTGTCCTGTTTGGTAAACAGTACCCCTTGCTCAAGCCATGTGCCCAGTCCTCAAAGTCATCCAGACTGGCTCTCCAGGTAATCTCGGAAGCTGTACCCCTTACTCCAGGGTCTGGGCCATGTGACCAGCCTTCTCTAGTCCTGACGCCCCCCTCTCTTAGCCAGACTTGGAGGCCTCTCTCCCTGCATGTTCTTGATGATGTTTTCTATGATGGTGGGTCACAGTCGGGCAGGAAGCTGAGCCCAGGGGGACACTCCCCAGGGGCTGCTCTCTGCTGTTCCCATTCTGTGGCCCTCTGCTATGTGCTACGGTCAGCCAGATGCCCCTAGAGCTTTCTGAAAGATGGCTGGGCACATGGGTCGTTTCAAGCTGGTAGATTGAACAGCCGGATGTGTGAGGCTGGGCTGCCATAATGGTGCTGGTGAGCTGATGGGGGTGGGATGGGCTGTGTAGCGGTGGATCCCTCCAGAAAGACTTGCTCAGCCCTCCTCAGCCTGGATGGCTCTTGGCAGCCACTAGTTAGGTTGTCCCATGCTGTTCAGTGGCTGTTGGTTGAACTTGAGCAAAACCCCTACTTCCCCTGAACTCATGACCTTCCTTTAGACCCCAGGACCTTGATGGGGGGGTCATCTCAGCCTCTCACACACGGACACGTGACTTTACTCGCTGCCTGTTGGTCTGTGTGCCCAGTGTGGCTTATCTGTCCCCTCCAGGATAGGAGGCTTTGACTTATCCCACCCCCAGCCAGCCTGTATCCACAGCACTGTTGTGCGTTTCAGTGGCTTGTTTGAGGCGTCCAAGCCAAGAAGGCGAGGCCCTGTGTTGTCCATAGGGGGCCCTCAAGGCACTCAGCAGGAGCTGAGTGATGTTTGCTGAGTCTGGGGAGTGTACTGAGTGCCTGGGGCCAGCGCCTAGGGATGTCCAGCAAGACAGATTGGGGCCTGGAGTTGGGGGACATTGAGACCAGACTCATGTGGGCTGTGGGGGTGCCGTAAGGAGTTGGACAGGATAGAGTTAGGGCAGGACTGGAAGGAGTCAGGGAAGTGACCAGGATGGAGGGATGGGGCTCGGGGTCAACAGTGGTGGACAGAATGCAGCGGGCTGGGGTCAGTGGATGGGACACAGTGGCACTCTTTGGGGTGAGGTCCCTGGTCACCACCGCGTCTCCGTCCAGGCACGGCTGGGGTGATGATCTCTCTGAGCCGAATCCTCACCAAGCTGCTGCTGCCGGACGAGCGGGCGAGCACTCTCATCTTCTTCCTCGTGTCCGTGGGTCTGGAGCTGCTGTGTTTCCTCCTGCACCTGCTGGTGCGGCGCAGCCGCTTCGTGCTCTACTACACCGCCCGGCCGCGGGACAGCCGTCGGGGACCCACCGGCTACCGCGTGCACCACGATGTCACCGCGGGGGACGTCCACTTCGTAAGCATGCAGGCCGGGCTGCGCGGGTCTCCCTCCCCTCGGGCTTGGGTGGCACCCCACATCTGGGGTCTGAGGCTCTCTCTCTAAGTCTGCTGACTTGGGTGTCCGTGGTCTGTCTGCTGGGACACCCCACATACACTAGGCTGCCGTCCACATCCTCCTGGGGAAGCAGAAATCGGGGCTCCTTCCTGCTGGCTCGGCTCCTCTCGTCCCCTCACTTAGAGACAGGACATCCCAGGAGGGAAACCAAGGTGTTCTACTCCCCTGGACTGTGGATGAGGAACCCCAGAGTCAGCCAGGAAACATTGACCCCAAAGAAGGCAGATGGAGGAAAGGATGGAACTTCTGTCCTCTCACAGCCTAGGGGCACCTCTCCATGGAGTCCCCAGCACAGACAACCCCTGACCCTGGGTGGCCTTAATGCCATGCACCACACCCTGGGTGAGCCAGCTTGCGATCCTGGGGTGCCCTCTGGCGGCCATGGTCCTGCATTGCTCCCTAGAGGCTTCAACCAGGTGGAAGAAAGCAGGTTTGGGGAGCCATGGCCCCTTGGGTCTGTGTCCTCCACAAAGCAGAACCAAGACTGTTATGAGAGGGATTTTATGACCCAGAATTCTGAAAGAACTTGACAGGGAAGAGAATGCCTGCATACAGTAGGCGCTGACTGAATGCCCTCCTGAGGGCAGTGCTGGCCATCTCTTCTTCCAGGAACACCACACCCCGGCCCTGGCCAGCAGCGGGTCTCCGAAGGACAGCCCAGCACACGAGGTCACTGGGGGCGGTGGCGGGGCCTACATGCGCTTCGACGTTCCTCGGCCACGAGTCAAGCGAAGCTGGCCCACCTTCAGAGGTGAGGGAAGGCCCTTGGGTGGCCCACCTGCTCACACGCCTTCGGCCCAGGCCACAGGGCTTTCCTGGCGCTGCTCTCTGACCACCTCATGTCCTCCAGCCTTGCTGCTCCATCGATACGTGGTGGCCCGGGTCATCTGGGCCGACATGCTGTCCATCGCGGTGACGTACTTCATCACGCTGTGCCTGTTTCCTGGCCTGGAATCCGAAATCCGCCACTGCGTGCTGGGCGAGTGGCTGCCCATTTTGGTCATGGCTGTGTTCAACCTGTCGGACTTCGTGGGCAAGGTGGGCCACCAGGTGCCACGGGGTGGTCTCGGGAGCCCCAAGGAGGCCCTGTCCCCTGGGGGAGCATCTCCAGGCTCGGGTGCATGTGGGTCTCATTTGGGAAGGGTGTCAGCCATACAAGGTCACGGTCCCTAACTGTCTGTTGGTGGTGGCACCTGGGGGTCCCTCAGCACAGCTCCCCAGTGTCAGCCACACCTCAGGCTGGGTTGTGAGAGTCAGCTCAACCCTGATCCCGCCTCACTGTTGACAGTTACTGGGTCTTTAGGTGACCCTCTGAAGGTGCTGTAGGTGCAGGCTGCTGGAAAGAATGGAAAGATCCAGAAGTGACTCAGAGGGACAGAAAAATTCACATCTGCACATGAGGTTAGCAGTCAGAGCTGGAGTAGAATTCCAGGTGCCATGTTTGATATCCTGCTGTTCTGAGAGGGACCATGGCATCTGCTTGTTGTTTTGTGGTGATGGAACCCAGGGCCCAGTGCTCTACCCCAGCCCCTCACTGGGGGATTCTAGGCAGGAGCTCTACCACTGAGCCACACCCCCAGCCCCTCAACGGGGGAGTCTAGGCAGGTACTGTACTACTGAGCCACTTCTTCAGTCACTAGAATCCCCAGTGAGGGCTGGGTGGCTCAGTGGTGGTGCCCCTGCCTGGCATGCACAGTCCCTAGTCTCCATCACAGGCACATTGGATTTGGTAGATGTTGTGGATAAGCTGGAGAGGGCCGGTGTCGCAGTCAGCCACACAGCTCTGGGATGAATCTCCAAACCAGGCACAATTTATGGGAGGAAAGGATTTATTAAAGCTACAGATCCAGGGGAAGTTCCATAATGGCAAAAGAGGCTGGCCCCCTTAACATGTCCAAAACCCATCACCAACACCACACACACACACACATACACACACACACACACACACACACACACACACACACACACAAAG
>PVHP010055912.1:0-10007 GCA_004024765.1 Zapus hudsonius
AGAAGAAAAATTGACTTGACTGTATACAATGACACCAGGAAAACTGAGTTAATGTCAGACAAAATGACTAATCACAGTTAGTTCAAGTTCTCATGACATCCTCTAATGAGATCTGCTTTGGTAAAGACCAAAGGTGACCAGATGTGCTCTGTATCCACACTTTCCTTCTGAGTGTTCAATAAGCATACTTGGAAGCCAATGCTAGTAGATATAGGAGCTAAAAGAACATCCCTGCCCCTGGGTCAAGCAGATCCCAAAAGACAATGAGACACCTCTGATAAGTCACCTGTCTCTTGATCAGAGAGGCCACTGGAGACCCAGAGGTGACACTTCAATTCTTGTACAGTCTGCATGAGGAGGGTCAAGACAGAAAAGATCCTTTATGCTTCTAAGGGAAGGCACATGGTTAAGGCCCTGACCCATCCCAGTAGATGGTAGAAATGGTACAGAAAGATTAAAGGAGCCATGAGGTATCTCCCAGATCCCTAAAAATTAAAATACGATTAATCTTTGGCTACTTACATGGTTTAAAACGCCCAGCAGGAAAGTGTATCCAAAGACCAAAATAACACAACACAAAAAGAACTAGAGTGGACTTTAAAAGGGACAATGATTCAGTCTTTCCAGACCTTCACACTAACTCTTGAGCATAGACTGTCAACCTGCCAGGTAAGATAAGCTCTGTCTATAAACCCACTGGTGGTTATAGCCTTGCCTTATGCTTTGGTTCTCTTCACTGGCTTTTTTTTCTAGCACTGTTGGTACTCAGTGGTTACAATCTCACACTCTCTCCACTTTATTCCATCACTGGGTTCCTTCCCAATATTGTTCTTTTATATTTTGCCACATTCTCAATATAACCATCAGTGTGTTTTTTCACAGTCCAAGAGATCACAGGGTTTAAGAGTAAGTTACACAAACAAGCTCTCTTGGGACAAACATGGCCGTGACTTTCCTGGCTCTCACCCTTTCTGGGGTCTTCAGTTGGCTTCATTGTGTTATACTTGCTCCAGTCTAGTTCTTTTTGTTTTGTGTTATCAGTTATGTAATAATTTGCATTTTCAATCTTGTAATTTAAAAATTGTGTCTTCTAAGATGTAAAACTAAACTTCCACTGTACAGGGATTCCAGCCAACTGACCACAGAAAATCCAAAACTTCCATTCCAACCATTAGGAATAAGAGAGAGAATCTCACGGCTCCTGTTAGGCAGGAACCATGCCTCTCATGAGAACGAAAGAAGAAGCAACGGGAGATTAACTGATCATCATTATTCTGCTTCCCCAAAAGAATAACAGGGAAGGGGAGTTGTGACCTGAAATAGGAGATGGGAGAGAGAGAGACATCAAGATTTGCATATCAAAAGAGGTAATGTCAACTGGAAGGCTGGGAACCTTCCCAATGCTGTGTGGGATATACAATAATTGTGTGGGATATACAAACACAAGAGAGGAGGGTGCTATGTAAATCATATAGACAGGGCCATGCAACTTGTGACCTCGAATTCATTAGCCCACTCCCATTCTAAGGAGTACATTTTACCTTCTTCATAAATTCTCTCAATTTCTATTTTCTTAAAAAATAAAAATAAAGAGCTGTTATGTTTTGGATTGCTTGGTCACCAGTCTAGGCTGCTATAGGGAGATGACCTAGTGTAAGCACATTAGGTCCCTTGGGGGAACTTTAAAGGGTGTTGGAAATCTCCCCTGTGGACATTAGAAGTTCATCAGCCCCTCACTTACTGTGACGTGTAGTGCCTTGTCACAAACCCAAAAGCAAAGGAATCAGGTGACTATGAACTGAAACCTCTTTAAAGTTGGTCTTCCTTCTCATATAGTTTGTCACACCAAGGGAGAGATTGCCTGGAAAACGGAAGATGATGATGTATTGGTTTGAATCTATGGCTCCATAGACTCATGTATTTTTATCAAAGTGGACTTCACAGCTTCAGCCCTTAACAGGCAGACTCCTGTTCCAGGGGACGTGTCACTAGGGGCAGATCTGAATTCCAGCCCCAAGGTATGCAGAGACATTTGAGCTCTAGGTTCCTGCTTGCTGCAGGTATTTACTGGCCAATGCTGGTTTCTCTTTCTCTCTGCTTGGATTTATGAATGAGAGCCAGCTTCTTCTGCCATTAAGGGGACTTCCTCTGGATCTGTATGCTTGAAAAAAATCCCTTCCTCACATAAAACTGTGTTTGATTGGATGTTCATCCCAGCATCATAAAACTATCTATAACAGATGGTTAATTAAAATAATTATATCCGGAGCTTGGGAAATTAAGCCATTATAAATCATGCACAAGAAAACATTTATTCATAGAGAAAATTTGCATAATATATTATTAACTATGAAAAATGTTTTGAAACAGGAGAGGGGATGTATCTCAGTGGTAGAGTGCTTGCCTAGCATGTGTGATGCCATGGGTTCAATCCCCTGTATGATAATATAAAATAAATAAAATAAAATAAAAATCTATAAATATAATATGATGTCATTTTAGTTTTATATCATATAAACATATAGAGGCTTAGATAAGCAAAATGACTAAAAGAAAACATGACCGAAGTCTAAGAGGAGTCTCTTATATTAGATACCTATTTTCTTTGTTATTTGTCTCTGAATTTTCCAAACTATTTTTTTAACCTTGGTAAGTACAATGTGCAGCTTTCCCATTTCCTATGATTTGGATGTGGTTTTAACCTTTTTTAAGTTATGGAATTTTAAATAAAGTCTTTAAAATATTTTAAGTAAATTGAAAATGCTCAGAGTGGCTTGAGGTCAAGAACTCAGGAATGCCTCTCCCACTAACTCACTGTAAGGAACTCAATGAGAGGAGAAAATGCCCTCTACTGAGTGAGCATGTCATCTGACATCAGCTACAGAGAGCTACAATGAAAAATGCAGTGGCAAAAAGAGACTTTAAAAATCTCTAAATTTTTGAGGTACAAAGAATAGGATGAAACGAACACCTATTTCAAATCATCAGTTGATTGAGGGTGTTTTCAAATCATTTTTATAGCTTGGTTAGAGAGGGTCAAGAAAAATATCAAATATCATCAATGAATGACCCCAGGGTATGTGAGTGTACGCATGTGTGTTTTTAGAACATTGGGGTAGAGAGTAATATAGACGCCAATGAAACTTTCTAACGAATAAATCCATGGACATCTGCAGGTGATTTGGACTCTCCATAGACAGTCGTTGATGGAATAATTGGTCACTCTTTTCTGAGAATCTCAACAGCTTCCTCTTTGCCCCAGATTCCCTCCCGGATAACCCCATCCAGGCTGTCCAAACTGTCTTCTGTGCCCTATCCTTGCTCTGTGCTCCCAACTCTCTGCTTTATACCTTTTCTTTTGAAAATATGCCCAGGACTATGACTTCCTGGTGGTCAAGGTCACAGGCATCCAAATTCAGCTCAGGTGTCAGATAAACCTGAAAAGTTTGCAAACAGAGAGATTTTAGGGCAATGCAACTATATTGTCTGATGCTATAATGATGAGTAGATAATATCTGTCCAAACCCATAAACTCTACAAAGTCCAAAGTGAACTTTAATGTAAACTCTGGGCCCTGGGTGGTGTAACATGCAAAAAGAGGAGGTGATAATCGAGATGCTTCTACATGGGTAAGGCTATGAACAAAACCACTGGATCTTCTTCTCAATTATTGCAAATATATGATGCTCTAAAAACAAAGGTTATTTTAAAGAAAGAAGGAGGTCCCTGCATCCTACCCCAGACACACAAATCAGGCTGTCTTAGGCTGAGCTCCAGGGTGTCCCTCACCTTCAGGCTCCTCAGCCTTTGTGCCCATGTGAGCTCCAGAAACTCCTGGCTAACCTTTTTCAGGTTAGTCAGTTTCCATCAGCTCTTATGGAGATAAAGTGACTCAGAGCCTAAAGGAAAAGGCTCAAATTTCAGGACTGGGGAATATTTTTAGGAAAAGGAATATTTTTGACTTATCTGCCTTTCTGCCACCTAAAAGTCACATTTACTCTAACTTAAGATTCTCTTCCAAAGTGATTCTTTGTTGGAGAAAAAAAGGAGTTAGTCCAAGAGAGAATTAAATAGAAAAAAACCATACTGTTAATGTTTTTTAAATTTTTTGCACTCTTAGATTATATGAATATTTAAATTTGTTTTTGTTTGTTAAAGCCCTAAAAGTATCAATGCTAAGTCTTACAGGGAATGTTGGTTTTTCATTTTCTTCACTCCCAACCTCCTTACATTTCTAAGCTTATTTTTAAATCAACTACTCTTCAAAAACATCTTTTGACTGAAATAACATTTTTCTGGATTGTTGATTGGACTTTTATCTTTAAAACTTAATTTGAACAAATGTGCCGTCAAACAGGATGGGATGTGGTACTGTTTAAGGAAGCAGTATCATTGCTACTTGAGTCTGATGTGCATTGAGCTGAGACTGCGATCAAGGGACAATCTCTTTCCTTTCAGACGCATGCACATGAATTTCAAGTGGAGTAATTACAGCTCCTCAACTCTACCCTCAGCCTTCATCTCTATCTCCAGGAGAAAAGCTTGAACGTATTATGATGTCACACTTTTTGAAATTACCAGAAGGCTCTATTAAATATTCAGTTGCTGCACAATCGCCTTTATCTATTCTCAGAGGTTTCAAAGGTGATCTATTGCTCTTCATGAAAGGAACCAACCATTGACAAGGGACAGGGGTGCTGGGCTTGATCTTACGAGTTGAGAGAATTCATCAGACTAGACCATGCTAAGTTTCTGTAGCAGATAGCAGAATTGTGAAACACTACATTTGAAAAAGCAGAGATTGACAAGCTCACAGCTGTTCTCATGTTCATGGTTCAGAGGATCTTTTGGTAATGCTCTAATGGAGACATCTCTGTGAACGAGGGTATCTCCGAGCTCTGCCTAATAAACTGCAATGCTCACAGAGCCCTTTCTCGTGTCATATACATGTGCTGAGCTGTAATAGGAGTTCCGGCTGTTCACTCTTGAGTCATAAATTTATTCCTGCAAAGACACTGCACTAAACAGGTCCGCTGTATGTTTGTGGAGGTGGGGCACACATTAATCTCATTGATCTCTCCAAATGTATTGAGGTAAGTGTTTTAAATTCTAAGTATAAAAATAATCCAGAGTACTGAAATTAGGGATGATTAAAAGCCTACTTCTAGGAGACAAGGGAGAATGCTCAGTGGTTTAAAGGCACTTGCTTGCAAAGCCTGATGGCCCAGGTTCAATTCCCTCATATTCATGTAAAGCCAGACACACAAAGTGTTGCATGCATAATGGAGCTTGCTTGAAATAGCAAGAGGCATCCTCACTCACTCCCTTCCTCCTTCCTTCTCTCTGTCTGTCTCTCTCTCTCCCTATCCCTCTCATACATAAATAAAATATTGAAAAAGAGTCTACTTCTAAATAATGTGCCTAACACCTGTGTCCAGAAGGCAAGCTAGGCAACTAAAATTTACTTAGCATTTATGTACTGAGTCTTTTGTAACTATTACCTCATTTAAACCTCAAAACAATATGGTGGTATTAGTTTCAATTTATAGGTGAAAAATACTTAGACTCACACACTTGCTTAAAACAATAGCAATTAGAAGTTAAAGTGAGCTGAATAGTAGTCATCAAATGTATCGAGCTCTCACCTCATGAGCTTCTGAAAGTTGCTTTATTGCAAATGTGACTAGTTAATCATTTTGAGATGCAGAGATAATCCTAGTTACTGTGGTGGGTTTACCTACCATCATAGTTGATCTTATGGGAGTGAAGCAGAGGGACCTTGGCAAATAAGCAACTAGAGGAAGAGGTGATATGAAGAGAACAGAGTGACAGATGCAACCACAACCAAGGAAGGCCAGTGCCTGTTCAGATGATAGGAGACATGGGCCCGATTCTCTGGGGACCTCTATAAAGCATGGCCCTGCTCACACCTTCATCTCAAACTTCGGACTTCAAGGACTGTGGGAGGACAAATTGTTGTTGTCTTCATCCAGTGGTAACTCTTTTATATCCACCCGAGGAAATGAATGCAGAATGGAGACCAAGTTGAAACTCATGCTTGATTTATTTTTAATCTTTATTATTGATAATTCGATACAGTATGTGAGCAGATCTTATGGTGGTACCCCCCTTTCCCTCATCCCTGTCCCCAACCCACTGGGGACCCTTCTCGGTGGACTTACTGGATCAGTCCATGGGGTAGGGGCTATGATTAGCTTATGAGGTAGCCTGGTTGCCCCCTCCCATTTTGTGCATTGTTGCTGAGGGAGGCAATGTCTCTGGATTGGATTTTTTAAATATTTATTTATTTATTTACTTATTTGTAAGTAGAGAGAGGAGACAGCCAGGGAGCAGGGGCATGTCAGGGCCTTTAGCCACTGCAAACGGACTTCAAATGCATGCATCACCTTGTGTATCTGGCTCCACGTAGGCACTGGGGAATGGAACTCAAGTGATTAGGTTTGCAGACAAATGCCTTAACCATTGAGCCATTTCTCCAGCCCCATGTTTGAATTTAAAATCCACATTATTTACATTCTGGAGATAATATGGAAAGAAGATTGTGGGAACTGGAAAGGTTGAGGGATATGACCAAAAAATTGTCTCCATGTAAAATATGCAAGACAGAAATATGGTAAAGTTTGGGTGATTCATGATTTCTCCTAACAAATAAATCCCCAAAGCCAGAACTACAGAGAGAAACATGAACCAGAAAGATGTGACTCAAAGGTAAAAATCACCAGTTAAATATGAGCTTAATAAATACACATACTTTTAAATGCAAAGGAGAAGAGCAAGTTAACAAGAACTAAGAGAAGAAACTCAATAGCAAACAAGTGAAAACTCACAGTGAAGGGTAAATGAACATTCTTATGGTCTCAAAATGGCACCTAAGGAGAAATGATAGTGATAAAATATGGGCCACTGGCTTGAAGGTGTCATTAATTCAGGGGCAACTCTAGAGGAATAAGAACGTCACTGATGAGAAGACCACCGCTGAAGGGTAAAGAGCCAGGCAGGCTTAGGGGGAGGTCCTGGCATCAAGACTCCTCCTCAGAGCAAGATTATGAAGGCAAAGTGGATGGGCTTGAGCAATGATTTTAATAAAGAAAGGCCCATGCCAAGACGCACCATTAAAATCTTCTGCATATTTCCAGGGGTCTCAACCAGAGTAATGGGAAAGTAGTTATAGAAATCTATTTGCTTGGATGAAAGGAAGGCATTTTAAACAACCTAGAAATGAGAATCCCTGGGTAATAGTAATCTCCTAAATATTTTTTTAAATGGCAGGCTGGAGATAGCTCAGCAGTTAAAGGTGCTTGCTTGTAAAGCCTCACGGCCAGGGTCTGACTCCCCAGTACCCATGCAAAGACAGATGCACAAAGTGGCATATGTCTGGAGTGCCTCTGAGTGGCAAGAAGCGCTAGTATGCCCATTTTCTCTGTCTGTCTGTCTCACTGTCTGTCTCTCTCTCTTTCTCTTTCTCTCTCTCTGCTTGCATACAGATAAAGAAAAATTTTAAACAGGACAGCGGAGACTAAATGATCACCTGTCACAGATGTTATGCATGAGATTTTAATATCTTTAAATTTTAAGGTCACTTTCAACTTCAGGAAACATAAAAGTATGAAAAATAATTCATAAAAGTGTCGGAAGGACAACCGATTTTGAGGACAATTAACAATTCTCTAAAGAGAAGGTATAATTTAGGTCTAAATGTTCGGTTTACTTTAAAACACAATGGCAGCTAATCACAGTTCTCAAATGGACATGTGGTTGACATACTTCCGTGGAATTCAGAAGTAGGTAGAGGTTAACTAGCTATTCAGTGACTCGATGGCACCTACATTTTACAGATGCCTGAGGAATTCTCGCCCAGTCAGATTTCCTGGCTAGGAGCACCTGGGAACATAGTGAAGAGGTAGACATGCGTGGGCTTTGGAGATGGAAGTCTGAATAACAAGCTGAAAGACATCCCTTCGTAACCTTGGCTGTGACTGTGCACTTAACCCTATCAAGTTCCCAATGTCTTCAGTGATGTGTGGGGATGATAGTGGGCATTCTAACTTACCTAGGATGAGAGCTTCATGATAAAGTGTTTTGTCAATCACAATAGGTGTGCTAATATCTGAGCTCCAAAGCCTCATTATCCCTTGCAGTCCTTACGAACCCTGAAATGGCCTGGGTTGAGACTCACCTGGACAACTGAGACAGCAGTTTGGGTGCAAGTGGGTTATCTGGATGTAGATTTCAGAAGCTCTGCTAAGAGCATGAGGATGGAGAAAGAAAGGGAATTAACACAGGGTGTGTATTACCTAACACATCACTGCTGCAGGCAGTCCACTGAGGCTCTGTCCTGCACTTGGAGACTCACATCGGAGCACACATCTGAGGGTGGGGAAGCCCATGACTTCCTCCACGAATCCTCATAACCTTTGTCTAAGTCTCTTCCAAGGGCAGTAGCTTACCATGCTTCAAACCTGACCCTGTGCCAAAGTATGCTGTAGAAATCAGAGAACATCCTTGGATATTTACAGGTTTGGGGGTCTGTGTGCTCCCATTTTGGGGGCCCAGAAGATGCATCCAAGGCACCCACCAATAGCATCCACCTTGAATTCTAACCAATCGTGAAGAAAATGATAGCACCAAGAAGCCGTAAGATGTGGGTGTCCATGCATGATTGCAAATTGGAGATAAAAACTTCACCCAAATCAGTTGCTTGTGAAACCTCTTCCTTGAACCCCATGAGATTGTGTAAGCAAACTCTTTTACCTGTGCATAAAAGTTGAGCCCATAACAGTACGGCATCATTTGTGTAAGGAATATGGTGATAAGGAAAGGGTAAAAAATCAATAATCAAAGCGTAATAAGAATGCAAAAATGGGTAAGAAAGGCCAGAGAACACCAATGTTTCAATGTAGGAGGCTCATTGACCAAGATTTCCTGTGCCCACCATCCTCTGCCCCAAACTCGTTCTTATCTTGATAAGGAACACTGGAAAGCCATAGAGATATCTCACTCACGCCTGGTCCTTCCTTTCCCAGGTACCTCTAGTGTCACGTGGTTATACAGAACATGGCTCTCTTTCTATCCAGCCCTGACCCACAAGAGACAGCACACTAATCCTCACTTACCTCAGCTGTTAAGTATGATCAATTACAGCACTGTTCTGACAGTCAGGCTTCTCCAAATTGTCGGAGTTAGATCCGGTTCAGCGATCTACAGTGAGGTTTGGGACCTGGGAGCCTCTTCCATTTGAACATTTTGTGGCTTTGACTTCCAGTGTGGCCTCTGAGCAAGTCGTTTAACCTCCCTTGCTCAGTTAACCATATGGAAAATGACGTGATAATATCTCACAAGGGTATTGTGAGGTTACTCAATGTTTATAAAGTACTTGGGACATGAAAGGCCCAGGATGTGTCTAGCTGTGCCATTAATCATATGGTAAGTTGAAATGCAGCAGCTGGAATTTTAAACTAACTCCTACTTCCCGGACACCTTCACTGCAATGCCTCCCAAATTAGAATTAGAATTAGAATTAAGATGATGAATTTCATGTCAGCATACAGAACTCGGAATTTTTCTAAGTATTCACTCTTGACTTTTTTTCTAAGTATTTACCTTTGCAAGAATTATAATTTTTTTCCTTTTTTATTAAGAGCAGAAAATTGTTTACCCTGGGACCATACTTCTTCTTGGAGTATCGTAGGCCTTTCCTTGCTTTCATCACCCCTGTTACTTGGTTTGTTTACTAGTTCATTCAGCAATCTTTGCCCTACCTAGCAGACAAGGCACATTTCCACCTTCCAGAAGCTTCCAGTCTAGAAGGAAGCCCAGGCGTAGAAATAAATAATTATAAGGCTGGGGAGATGGCTCAGTGGCTAAAGGTGCTTGCAAAGCCTGCTGGCTTGGGTTCAATTTTCCAACCACCCTCATTAAAGCTGGACAGGCATTCATTTGCAGGGGCAAGAGTCCCTGGTGCACACACACACACACACACACACACA
>PVHP010055913.1:0-10008 GCA_004024765.1 Zapus hudsonius
AAGCAGGATTTCCTTTCCCAGGGACTTACTTAATGAATGATAGAAGGAGTTGTGACCAGAGAGAGAACCATAGTTACATCTCAATAGCAATAGTGAATAAACAGACACATGGAGAAGGCCTGTCACACACATCCTCACACAGAAGAGTTAGGGAATGAATAACTCACCTTTTGCACTTTGCTATCCTGGTGATGCCACCCCACCAGGTGGCTTAATTTAATGACAAACGGGATGAAAAGGATGTCACTAATGTGATAAATGATGCCATCCTCTTGAGATGAGAGTAAGGCAGAACACAACGATGGGAGGAAATTTTTCATGCCACATAAGACCTTGTCTCATATCTTGTATGCCTTCCTTCTTCAGGGAATGTTCTAGATTTAGATTATCATTGGAAAAACTTTTCAGAGTTACTTTTATCATGTCTTTATTTTATTCCTCTAATGATACTTTGATGGCAGCATCACCCCATTGATCAAAACGTCTTCAGGTTCTAATGAAATTGGTGAAGGAAAAACATATTCCTTATTGTCTAGAATTTGAGTGTCTATACAAACACAAAGCAGTATAACACCTTACTATGACAGTTGTTAAACCTGGGCTAGTAGCTACACAGCATGAAATAATAATTTATAAATTGCTGTGCCTTAAAGGGTGCCATCATTCTGAAAGCCAACCTGACTCAACAATAGCAGCATGCCTGCATGGGGGAGGGAGATGGGGACAGGAGGGGACACTCCTTCTGTGTGATGCATGACCAGGAAGTTAGTGAAAATGTTCATTCGTATCCTTGTGGTCAGTGTCCATTCACATTTTGTTCTCCCTGTCAAGGGAGGATTGCAAATGGAGTCCTTCTCGGATGTACTCAAAGAATCTCTAGGTCACCCAGGAATGAATGGTTATTGGGGACTGTGCTGGTTTGATTCAGGTGGCCCCCATAAATGTAAGTGTTCTGAATGTTTGATCCCCAGCTGGTGGCAATTTTGGAAGTAGAACCTGGTTGTAGGTGTGTTGCTGAGGGTGGGCTTATGGGTGTGAAAGCCAGCTCCCCCTTGCCAGTGTTGGGCACATTCTTCTGTTGTTTCCATCTGATATTGGCCAGGAGGTGATGTCCAGTGTCTGCTCGTGCCATGTTTTCCCTGCCATCATGGAGCTTCCCTTCAAGTCTGTAAGCCAAAGAAAACCCAATCCTCACATCAGCTTGCTTTTGCTTGACCGCAACAGATAAATTGGTACCAAGGAGTGGGTCTGTTGCTTCTGGAACCCTGATTCTGTAGATTTGGCATTTGCAACTGATTTGTATGAGGAATGTGGACAGAATTGAAACCTTGGCCTAAGAGATGCCTTGCAGTGCTGTAAGTACATCTTGATGGATCATTCTGGTCACAGATGAAAGACCTGAATGCAGTGAGAACTGTAGACTGAGTTTTGGCTTACAAGGGTGAGAAGGAACTTTGTAAGGACTGGTTTAGAAGAGCTTTTTTAGAGGCTTACTGCATTCTGCCTGCCTGTGTCCTGAGAACATGTGTAGGACTGCTTTGCATAGAAATGGACTTGTGTGAGTAGATGGAGATGTCACAGAAAGAAACGAAATCTCTAGGCTGAAACTGCTGCTCATTCAGCTGCAATTGTTTGAGAGATGCCAACCATTGAGATTGGGCCAGGTGATCTGCATTGGGACAGCAGGAAGAATGCAGACTCTTTGAAGTAAGGGGCCTGAATGCTGAAGGAGATTTCCTGGTTTTCAAAATTGGCTTTATTCCCTCCTATATTAACAAGTTGGTAGCCCACCTGGTACTATGGAGTATAATAAATACAGGAAAGAGGGTTATTGGACTTGCAACACTGTTTTGTTTGTTGAAAATGGCCATGGGCAGTGTGAAACAGGCTTGTTGGGTTACCTGCATAAGGTGCCATAAGGATGAACCATGGGTTGCAGAGAGACCCACTGGAGATGCCAGGACTATGGGATGGCTGCCAAGGGGAGTTGCTGACTGCAACAGGGACTCTACCAGTCTATGCACCTGATGGTCTTTAAAGTTTGTGGTCATAAAAAGATTGTTGACTACTCCTCTAAAATAAACAATTATGGGTGAGAGGACAGAATATGCAGAGAGACTTAAGATCTCAACAATAAAGCAGACTTAAAACTCACCCAGCATGACTCAGGGAACTGAGTGGAAGAGGGGGCAGAAAGATTGTAAGAGCCATGGTTGGGGACAATATCCAGATATATCACCCCCCCCTCAGCAACAACACACAAAGGGGAAAGACAAAAAAATACTGGCTATGATGGCGAACTAGAAGCCACACAGTGTCCCTAGGGGAATAGAGGTTAGGGATTTTAGCTGTGACCCAGGCCATGGACGCAAGCAATAGCCAGGACCTCGACTTCGGACACTTTCCAGCAACAGATTATCCTGATTGGAACCTGCATCGATCATAAGGGCGCACCGGGGCACACCGGAGGCAGTGAGTACAACAGCCCAGACTGCAGGACCTGCTCCGGAGGTCTGAGCCGCCCACCTTCCCCGTCACCCTGGAGCTTCCCGGCACCCAGGGGCCCAAGCCAACCCCAGGGCCCAAGCCGCCCGCATTCCTGCCACCCCGGGGCCCTAGCCTGCCAGCTCCCCGCCACCCTGGGGCCCTAGCCGGCTGGCTTCCCGGCACCCCAGGGCCGAGGTGCCCACCTTCCCACCCACCCCCAGACCCGGCTGCTTTCCCGCCCAGGGACCCGGCTGCCTTTTCTGCCTGGGTCGGGCTGCTTTGCTGTCCCGGGTCCAGCTGCTTTCCCACCCCTGGAACCGGCTGCTTTCCCGCTCTGAGACGGCTACCGTTTCTGCCCAGACCGGTTGCTTTCCCAGCGCTGCACCTTTCCAGCACTCAGATATCTCAAAGGCATCCCACCAAATGGGTGACCCTCAACGCAAGAATATTACACCAGCTGAGGAAACCACGCCAAATGACATCAACAACACAACTAAAGGGAGAGAGCAGAGGCAGGCCCAAGAAGACACGACACTAAACCCTGATCATACTGGCACAGATCCTAAGGAGAACTTAATGTTAGTCATGCAAGAAAAGATGGACCAACATATTGAAAGGGTACAAAGTCAGCTTATGAGCTTTGCCACCAGGCTTAATATAATGGAGGAGAACCAAATGGATGTTGGGAGAGACATATCAGAACTAAAGGCAAGCCAGCAAACTGAAGGTATCAAAAACCATCTTTCCAAATTAACAGAAGACATCTGCAAATATAAGAATGACTGTCAGGAAGAAATAATGAAATCAAACATGGAAATGGGTTGATTCCAATTCTTTGCTATTATGAACTGAGCTGCTATAAACATGGTTGAGTCTCTGTGCTTCAGCAAGGAAACTTTGGGGTAGATGCCCAGTAGAGGGATGGCTGGGTCTGCTTAAGTCCACACTCTTTGCCACCCACAATCATTTACTTCTCCTGTTAGTAATCCAATTCACTCCTCTGAGAATGGCAAAAATAGTACTTTATCTCATGACTTTGGCGAGGATTAAGAGAGACGGTGCAGGGTAAAATCTCAAGCACCACATGGGAGCTCAACCTATCAGTGAAGTCTATACTTGCATCTCTCTACACTAGTCCCGTGCCTCTTCTTATGTTCAGAAACCCTAGCACAAAAACACATCCATCATCAGAGAAAGCTGCTAACGATGTTCCAAAGAGTACAGAGCAGGTTCCTTCCCTTCTAGGTCTTGTTATTCACCTCACAGCAACCGCCTCACAGTTGTCCAGTAGAGATTCTCGTATTTCACAAACTACTTTTCAGTGGGACTAGGCATTGCCCTCAATTATTTTTCACTTTGCACTACAGAGCAGGAAAATCCAGGCTTTTGCAACCAGCTTCTCAGTGCTTAACAAAGCTATCAATATGTGGGTACATATTAATAATTCCGCATGTATGGAGCAGGTAATTCTGTATTAGGTTTTATTATTTACCTCCTAGCACCCACCTCACATACCTTCATTAGATATTTTCATATATCACAAACCTCTTTTCAAAGGAACACGGACCTTACCTTCACATAGTTTTCAACTTTGCACGACAGAGCAGGAAAATACATCACCGGGCTTTTTGTAAACTGCTTCTAAGTGCTTAACAAAGCTATAATGGGTCATCACTTCCAATATCAAATATAAGATACATATTAATAATTTTGCATGTACTCAGAGCTTTCCCCAAAAAGTTAGGATATTTTCTTCATCATATTGTGTGTCTGGTACAATGACTTTTATTTCATTTTCATTTTTATTTTATATTTAAATATAATCATCTAACATGGTAAGACTCTGCTTGCATGCATTCATTAAATTCATTGAATTAATAACAAGAGAAGCAAGGCCTCCCACAAGCTAAACATGGGAATATAAAAAACTGTTCCTTTCCTCAAAACTAATGTGCTGTGACTGCAGGAGTGCACCTTCCTCTGTTGCCACTAAAGCCGGGGTGGTAGTCAGCTCCTCCTTGCTAGGCAAGTATCCAACCAGAAGCAGCTTATGAGAGGAAAGGGTTTACTTCAGGCTTATAGATCCAGGGCAGAAAAAGCTGGTGCATTTTCATGGATCCCAGCAGAGAGACACCACCAAACAGCAAACATGAACAGCCAGAACTCAAAACTGTTTTCTCCACACTTTAGGGATGGAATTCAAGGTCCACTTCCAGTGTCATTCCTCTTTTCCAAAAGAGGGCCACCCACTAGAGACTCAAGATTCAAGCCTGAGTCCATGGGACCATACATTTAAAACTACAACAGGTCTTCTGTCTTTGGGTGAAACCTTCTTCATCATGGGAATATCATAATCAACTTCGAGAGCTCATGAATTTCTCCACCTGACAAATTTTCTGGCCTCTGAGTTAGCAGGGCAGGGAATATAGCAGTAGACCACTCTTTGGATGGGCTGTTTGGTTCATGGCATATTTCCATGTTCTTTAGAGGGCCGGAGGTGCAGAACAGAGAGCTCCGACTATGTATGCACAGGAGTCCTTGATGCGAATTCATATCCCCAGAATGTCCAGCTCTTCATAGATTACTCATTCCCAGCAGTACCCTGTTTTCTCTACTTGTAAAAGGAAAACAGTAATTCCCACCACACAGAGCAATACTGAGACCAGGTAGCGACATAGATCAGGTGTTGAACATCTTGTATTCAACAACACAGCCTTGGAGTACAAAAACCATGGATATAAGTGAAGACCACCAGGGCTTTCCAAAGACATGCCACGTGGAAGTGATGGTGACTTCATTGCTGTGACCAGGTTGGCAGTGCTCTGGCACCCCAGATTGTGTGGGCACAGGAACACCATCTCAGCCTACATCAGTAACCTGGCTGCAGCTGACATCATGACGTCCTCTGCTTCTACATCATCGACTTAATGGTGGAAAAGATAAATACATCTGATTGCTTCAACCTGTTTCACTTCAAATTTTCCATCTTTGCTGTATTGTTTCTACATGGCAGGTCTGAGCATGCTCAGTGCCATTAGCCTGGAGCATTGCATGTTGGTGCTGTGCCCCATTCCCCAACCATGACACACATCAGCCATCCTATGAGCGCTGCTCTGGACCCTGGCCCTGCTGTGGAGCGCCATGAAGGGGTGCACCTGTGCTATATTGTATAGCAAAAGTAAATATGACTCAGGCCTGGCATTTAGCTTGCTCTTCACCGCATAACTGATTATTTTATTTGTGGTTCTCCTTGGGTCCAGCCTGATCCTGAAACTCAGGACGTTCTGTGGCTCACATAGAATTCCAATGACTAGGCTGCGATAGACCATCCTGTTCATGGGGCTGGTCTTCCTTTTCTGTGCCCTGCCCTATGGCATCAGCTGCTTCCTAATATTCTGGATTTCAATCGATTTGGACAATTTCATTTGTTATTAGGTAAGGGTATCCGTTTTCCTATCCTGTGTTAACAGCTCTGCCAACTCCATCATTATTTTGTTATCGGCCTAAAGGCGGTAGCAAAAACACCAGACCCTCAAGCAGGTTCTCCAGAGGGCTCTGCAGGACACTCCTGAGGGGAGGAACAGGAAGGTGGGGATGCTGGGAAGCAGCAGGCAGCTGTGATGAGGAGCCTGTGTCCGGGCACTGGCTGTGGCTTTGTACAGAGCACTGCCTGCCACTCCTGACACTTGTCTGTCCTTCCCTCGGCCTCAACCAGAAACATGACTCCTGGCTCATCAGTGTGGAATTCTTATCACCTCCCTTGTCAAGTCTTCCCAGAGAAAGCATTTGTGTGAAAGGATAATGCTTGTGTCCTTCTCTTTACACATCAACTTATGTTTCCATGTCTTATTCTCATGCTCTGTACTCTGTATTTTTTTTAATATTTATTGTCCATAATGAGTTACATTATTTAGTGGGCAAACCATGCGTTGTTATCCCAACTTCCCCACTTCCCCCCCTCCCCATCCCTGATCAGTTGGATATCCTCCTTCGTGGGCTGTCTGGATTAGTCCTTGTGGCAAGGGATCCTGTATATCTTAGTGCTCATCCCGGTCTTCCTGGCCCAAGTGAGTTGTTACTGATGGGTGCTATGCCTCTGGACCATCTCCCCCACCACGGCTCTCACAATCTTTGTACTCTGTATTTTCAGTTTCACTTCAGTGGGAAGAATCCCTCTCCAGGTCAACCAATCCTGATGATAACTTGTAGAACAACTTATACTTAAAAACAGATTCATGGTTGCTATTTAAAGCTACATCTCCATGGGAATCATATTCTTTTCTATAATTGAAATGCTGCTGCATGTAGACATCTTTCTTCTGAGTGAATGATTCCAGGTGATTTCATGCTTCTCATTAGATCATCAGGTTTTCTGGAAAATAGTGGGGTTGAGTTATCTTCTCTGCCTTTATATGATCAAGCCAGTGAGTTTGTAAAAAAAAAACTTTCTGGGAATATTTTCCTCAAACAGTGATAAATTGGCCTTGACACCTCAAAATGAGAGGCTTTGGCTGATCAGAACAAATTGGGTTTTTTTGTTAATTGCCTCCATCATGTAAATCAGGTGATTAAGCACTAAAGCCTTCTAGAGGAGATGAGAGAAAGAAAAATCAGACAAAGGGTCTCTCCAGGCCACTCAAAGCCAAATGTAGTGAGATTTGTATCAAGCTGAAGTTTCTAAGGAAAAAAATTACAGAAAGCCATATTCAGTAAGAGCACGAGGAAGGCCTTAAAGCCTGAGCAGCAGTTCACAAAAGACATAAATGATAGAGCAGCCCAGACTGACCCAGAGTAGGAGGTGGAAAGTACACTGGGGGTGGAGATTGTTCCCCAGCCCAGGGCCTTTACAGCAGCCAGGTGTGACCAGTGGAAAGGCAAGGGCCATAGTGCTGGCCCAGAACCTGTCAGAAGAGAGGAATAGCTCCAGCAATAGCAGAGAGGCTAGCTAGCTTGTGCAGACCTTGGGCCTATGTCAGGCTGAGCAGCACAATCCATGGTCCCCCTGACACCATAAGGTGTGAGCAGATCATGGAAGCCCCATGGAATCACCCCAGAGTAAGGACACAGCAGGGTTGTTCTTGGAAAACTCCCGTGGATTATAGAGAGCTGGGAAAGCGAGGTTTTCCATCCATGCAGAGGCCCCCAGCATTTATCTATTGAGGAAACAGTTGATATAAGTGAGAGAATCCATTCATGGATCTTGTTATATTTTACTTTACTCTTGCCTTAGTCACTAACCCCTGAGACAAACTTGCACTTGGTGGGAATGAATGATAATGGTTCTTCAGAGATCCTTCCGTTCCTTGTAAAAAGGTTCCATTACATGGGTGTTTTTAGTGTTAATAGATGTTAAGAGGCATCTTGAAATGCTTTTCCAGCAGTTAAGAATTGAAAGAAGGTATTCAGCATGAGTGGGTTAAAGGCAAACCCAAGAGGCTTAATGCTGAATGACAATCTCAGTATGAGAGACGGGCTTCCTCCCTAGTTGTTGGCCAGGAAGACTCCTGAGGCTCCATGAAGTGACAAAGGCTGTTCCCACTTCGGCTGGTTTCAAGGCACACCTAGATGGTAAGACCTTTCTGCTGAAGACAGACACCACATGCTTTGCTAATAAGACATGGAGAAACTAGGCTGAGACTGAACTGGATGCCCCCTTTTTACTGGCTGCCTCTCATAGTTAGAGAATGTACCATGTAGGCTCCTGTGAAGGAAATGTTATCAGCAGTGTTGCTCATGCAGAGACCCTGTGTGCTACAGTGCCCACACTCCAGGCAACATGTCACCGCTGGTGTAATAGTGTCAGAACTGTCATGGGTGCAACCATGACATATATATCCTTTCTGAGAGCCAGATCCCCATCAAACAAGTTTCATTGTTTTGTTTGATACTCAAAAGTCCCCTGTACTGTGTATGTCTCAAGCATCCAAGAAGAAACAGATGGTTCAAATAGGAATAACTGAAGAGGACCTCAAAAAGGAAATATTTTACAAACACAAGAAGGTTTAAGGGACAATGGAAATGCATCCTCATAAGGTAAAGCACAGTTAAGTAAGGTGTCTCCTCTTGGGCTTCAGAGACGATGGTCGGGGCTGTGGTGGGATTTTCAAGCAAATGCCTTTAACCACTGAGAAGTCTCACCAGCCATGACCTTCTTCTTCATGGGGTCTCCTTGATATAAATATCATTGAATCATTTCTCGTCTCCATCAGGGTATTTTCTGGCTGGTATTGTACTTAGCTAGTGATACTTTGAGGAGTACTGATTAGAAATACCTTGAAATTTGAATGAAATTCATAAAGGAAAAACATTCCTTAGGGGCTATACTATGAGAGAGGCTGTTAAAATACAAAATGATATAGTAATGCCTTAATAAGTTTAGCACAGATGCTATAATAATACCTTGATAAGTATACTAATGCACAGATAGAAATTGGCAACATTAGACTTGTGGACTTTATGATTGTTCTGCAGGTCTAACGGGTACCATCATCCTGTATTCAACAAGACTTTCGTCATGTAAACATGGCTGTATAGAAAGAGAAAGATAGGAATGAGGGGGATACTCCTCCAGTTACTCTCATGACTGGAGAAGTAGTAATATCCCATTTGAGCAGCATCTAGTCACATTTTTCAATCAGCAGAGATCATGGGAGATCGGATCCATTTTCTTTTTGAAAATTCAGAGTAGCTCTGTGCAACAGAAGAGGATAGCTTCAGGGAGACTTCAGCCATCTCAGAAGCCTGATGGTCACTCAAGTTAGGGTTCATAGGGAGATTGTGGGAGCTGCTCAGAAGTGAAAACTGATAGGACAGAAAACGGGAAATTTCTCACCAGCACTGCTAGAACTCGTAGAGATACGACATCTGGAATGATCCTTCCAGATGTTTAAACTACTGACTCTTCCTATATGAAGTGAGAACTTTAAGGAAAACATAATAAGTGTAGGTGTACCGTAGTACATTATTCATAGGTGAGTCCTGATGGGGCTTCATACTTGATGAGAAAGATGAATACCTCACACTCGAATAAAAGATGTTCAAATTGTAAAGTGTCTTGAAATCTGTTTTCTGCTCTAGTTTCCAACTAGAGCCAAAGTGTTGTGGTTTGTCTGAGTGGACACATTCAACGCAGCCTTCTTTGCACCCAAGGGATATGTGGTCTCTTTCCATCAGAAGGTCTCCCTCTTTGGTGAGAACTCTAGGAACCCAGGATTCTCCTATCTGTTATTAACTGGTGACCATCCACATTTTCACACTCATTCGCTTGGTTTCTTTCCAATTTGGATTCTGAAGTTTTCTGGCTCTGGATTTTTTTTCCATCCATATTTGTGACTGACATTTACATGATAACTTGGGAGATGCTCCTGTGATGCTGCCTCCTCCACCTCTAATCCACACACAGAAATGCTGTGTCTACAGGGATAGTCACAAGTGGTTCACAGGTGGGAGCTGGTTCCGTGGGTAAAGTACTTGCTGTGTGTGTGTGTGTGTGTGTGTGTGTGTGTGTGTGTGTGTGTGTGT
>PVHP010055914.1:0-10014 GCA_004024765.1 Zapus hudsonius
ATCCTGGGTGTTATGGAAACAAGACTCTCAGGTTTGGAAATGCACAGGTTCCGTGACCCTCCTATGCCAAACTTTCTTTTCTTTCTTCTTTGTAAAAAAAGTATTTATTTATTTATTTATTTATTTGCAAGCAGAGAAATGTAGAAACAGAGAATGGGTGCACCAGGGCCTTCAGCCACTGCAAAGGAGCTCCAGATGCATGTGCCATTTTGTGCATCTGGCTTTACATGAGTGCTGGGGAATCAAACTCTGCTTACGACTAAATATATAGAATACTTTATAAAAATATATGAGTATTTTTAAAAATAATTTTTTTTAAATTTTATTCATTTATTTATGAGAGAGAGAGAGAGAGAGAGGAGAGAGAGAGAGAGAGAGAATGGGTGTACCAGGGCCTCCAGCCACTGCAAACAAACTCCAGATACATGGGCCACCTTGTGCATCTGGCTTTATGTGGGTACTGGGGAATCAAACTCGGGTCCTTCTGCTTTGTTGGCAAACGCCTTAACCGCTGAGCCATCTCTCCAGCCCTAAAAATAATTTTTGACAATTCTGATACATGCATAGTTATTTTTAGCATATTCTCGAGATCTTTACCTCTGATACCCCACCATTCCCATTGGTCCTCTCTCAAGTCCCCTTCTTCCTTCATCTTTCTCTTTCTCTCTGAACTAATTAGTGTTGCTTCCATGAGCATGGGAGGTATTTCCAGAGAACACTCCACTGAAGAAAATCCCCCACCCAACAAACAGGAACTGTCAATCATCCTCAGGGAGGATGTAGACTCCTGATTCCTCTCCCCTAGTGAAAATTACCTGTAAATCATCCTCAGGTAGGGCGTGGTCTCCTGAGTCCTCTTCCCTAGTGACACTTATCTGTCCATCATCCTCAGGGAGGGCATGGACTCCTGACTGCTATCTCCTAGTCACAGTTAACTGTCCATGATCCTCTGAGAGGGTGTGGTCTCCTGAGTCCTCTCCCCTAGTCTCAGTTGTATCCATCATCCTCAGGGAGTGTGTTGTCTCCTGACTGCTCTCCTCAAGTTCTAGTTAACTGTCCATCATCCTCATCATGGAGGAGTTCCCACGGTATGGAGAGTGAGGGTCAGCTTCATCCTGTGTGTCATGGCTCCTTTGTTCAGGACTCCCAACATTGACCGCCTGGCGCATGAAGGGGTGAAGCTCACGCAGCACCTGGCCGCATCACCCCTGTGTACACCCAGCAGGGCCGCTTTCATGACTGGCCGCTACCCCATGCGCTCAGGTAACCAACCACCCAGCACCTGTATGTGTTCACCTCCATAGAGCACCTGTGTGAGTGTGTGTGTCCAACTCTATCCAGCACACGCGCGCGCGCGTGTGTGTATGTGTCCACCTCTATCCAGCGCCCACGTGGGTGTGTCCACCTCTATCCAGCACTGTGTTTGTGTGTCCACCTCCACCCAGAACCCATGTGTGTGTTCACCTCTGTCCAGCAGCCGTGTGTGTGACACCACCTCCATCAAGCCCCCATGTGTGTGAGTCCACCTCCATCAAGCACCCGTGTTTGTGTGGCCACCTCCTTCCTGCACCCACGTGTGTGTGTCCGGCTCCATCAAGCACACATGTGTGTATGTCCAGCTCCATCCAGCACACCCGTCACAGTGCTCATAGCATGACTGTGGTCTTACAGGAATGGCCTCTCGCAACCGCATTGGAGTTTTCATCTTCACGGCTTCCTCAGGAGGACTGCCTCCTAGTGAGATCACATTCGCCAAGCTTCTGAAAGAGCAAGGATACTCCACGGCACTCATAGGTACGCAGGAGCCCATGAGGGATGACTGAGCCTGATGGGTGCGGGGGAGACAGAGAGAATGGCTGCTTTAGGAACTTCAGCTGCATCTGGCTTTATGTGGGCACTGGGAAATCAAACTCAGGTCCTCAGGCTTTGCAAACAAGCCTCTGAATCAGATAGAGATGAGAGGGGAGAGAGAGAGAGAGAGAGAGAGAGAGAGAGAGAGAGAGAGAGAGAGAGAGAGAGAGAGAGAGAGAGAGAGAGAGAGAGAGAGAGAGAGGGAGGGAGGGAGGGAGGGAGAGCGCTCCAGGTACTGGAGCTGCTGCAGATGAGCTCCAGATGCCTACACCACTTTGTGCATCTAGCTTTGCTTCAGTGCTCAGGAATTGATCCCGTGTCCTCAGGCTTTGCAGGCAACCATCTTAACTCGCTGAGCCATTTTTCTAGCCCTCAACTCTTGTTTTGAATTGAGAACTTTAATCCATGAACATACTGTAATCTGCTCATGCTCCCATTCCTTTCCCTTTTAGTTTTCCTTTATTTTGGTTTTTCAAGGTACAGTTGCCCAGGCTAACCTGGAACTCCCTATTTAGTCTCAGGCTGGCCTCAAACTCATGACATTCCTCCTACCTCTGACTTCTGAGTGCTGGGATTAATGGCCTCTACCACCAGGCCCAGCTCTTTTCATCCTTTTTTTTCCTCCCCAGCAACCTATCCCCCGAGGACCCTCTCTTTCACAGTTTTTCCTCCCTGTCCTCTTTCCTCATTCTTCTTGCCCTCCTCCATGCTCTATGTGAAAATGATGATGGGCTCAGAAGTGTGCTGGTCCTCTGGGGAAATTGGTGCTCACTGAGGGGGTCGTGATTGCACTAGTTGCTTCATGTTTAAGAAACAATGCCCCAATGGATGCCAATGTACCATGTGGCTCTTCTATTTTCTTCCACCTTTTCTTCCATAAAGTTCTCTGCTCTTGGCTCTAGGATTTCACACCATGTGCCTGTGTGGTTGAGTTGGATATGTAGGTGTCTGGGGTGAAGTTACATAGATAGATAGATAGATAGAGAGAGAGATAGATAGATAGATAGTAGATCATTTATAGGTAATAGGTAGATAGTTGGGTGATAGGCAGATATGTAGATCATGATAGATCAAGAGGCAGACAGACATAATGGTGAATAAGTACATGGATGAAAGGATACACGAGAAATAGAAAAATATAGATGCATAATGAAAATGAGGACAATAGATAGATGATATAGAATGATACATGGACAGCTGAACATTGATGAAAGATGAATAAATAAATGGATGAAAAGATAAAAATGTAGATATAGATATAGATATATAGATATATAGATGCAAGCATACATATATACATAGAGATATAGTTATAAGAGAGAGATGAAAAATAAATAGATGATATATATATGATATGCAGATAAATAGATAAGAAACAGTAGAGATCCTATAGTAATAAATAAAGACATAGATAAATGACAGAGGTGCATGCATAGTTGGATATATGAGCAGAAAGAGATTGATGGATTGACAGGTGAGTAGACTAAACAGATGTGGTACAACATAGATTGTATAGGTTATCCTTGGAAGGGTAGATACATACATAGATGGTGGATGCATGACTTAATGGAAGAGTGGATAAGTGGCTATCCTAAAGACAGCAGGTAAATACACAGAGAGAGCTTACAAAACTGCTACTGAACATACTCTTGGCAAGATTTTTTAAAAAATGTTTTATTTGTAAGCAGAGAGCTGCAAAGAGAGGAGAGAGAGAGTGAGAGAGAGAGAGAGAGACAGAGAGAGAGACAGAGAATAGGTGCACCAGGGCCTTTAGCTATGCAAACAAACTCCAGATGCATGCACCACTTTGTGCATCTGGCTTTATGTGGGTGCTGGGAAATTGAACTCAGGACATTAGGTTTTGCAGGCAAGTGCCTTAACTGCTGACCCTTCTCTGCAGCCCTGTTGGAGATATTATGAATTACTTTTCAATAATAACCTTGTGTGTTTGGGACCTTTCCATACCCGCGATAATGAACATGGACAAATAAAACTTTTATTGTGACTAATAATTCTGAAGTTTCTGTCAATTTTATCTGTTGACCATGGAACAATGTAACTGTGGTGGTCCAGCATAGCTAGGCATCATGATGGTACAAAATACCATTCATCATGTATTCAATGGGGACAAGGTCAAGTGGCAGGGGCTATAGCCTCACTGTCCTCTTTTTACTTGTATTTGTTTATTTGCAAGTAGAGAGAGATAGGAGAGAGAGAGAGAGAAAGAGAAAGAGAGCAAGAGAGAGAGAAAGAGAATGGGCACATCAGAGCCTCCAGTCACTGCAAATTAACTCCACATGCATGCTCTGCTTTGTGCATCTGGCTTTACGTGGGTGCTGGGGAATCTAACTCAGATCATTAGACTTTGCAGGCAAGCTGAGCTATCTCTCCAGCTCCTCCTCCAGCCCCCAACCGCCTGTCCCCTTGAAGGACCTAATGTCCTCCCGCTCTGTCCCACCTCATAGAGGTCCCCCCAGAAGCACCAAACAGGGAAATCAGGCTATGAGGATGCTTGAAATGTTGGGGTATGTCTGCGTGGACTCCCTCCATCCTGGTTCAATTCCACTCAGAATGAAAACTGTCTGCTTGCAAAAAGCTAGTGGTGGAGTGTTAGTGGAATTAGAAGTGTGAAGAGTTTGGATCTCCCTATCTCCTCCCCCACGACTCCTGTATTCAGAGCTTGGCCTGCAGTTTCCGAGGATGGAAGCAAACTAGGTCGCAAGATCCAGTGGGAGGAAGCTAGTTCACTGGTGGGTCTACCTTTTTTAAGGGGATATGGGAACCATACCACTTTACCCTTCTTTCTTTTTTAAAAAATATTTTATTTATTTATTTGCAAGCAGAGAGATACAGACACAGAGACGGAGAGAATGGGCACACTGGGGCCTCTAGCCACTGCAAATGAACTCCAGATGCATGTGCCACTTTGTGCATCTGGCCTTATGTGGGTGCTGGGGAATCAAACCCAGGCCTTCAGGCTTACTAACTCCAGGTACGCACTACTAGTTTGTGCATCTGGCCTTACGTGGGTGCTGGGGAATTGAAGCCAGGTCACTAGGCTTTGCAGGCAAGTGCCTTAACCAGTGATTCATCTCTGCAGCACATACCTCTTTTTCTTTTTGTCCGTTGTGTGGTAAGCAGCTTTATTCCACTCTGCCCACTGCCATGGTAATCTGGCCTCATACCTTGCCAACAAGCAATCGAGTCAAGGGACCATGGTCTCGCGACCCCTTCCCTGTGAAGTTGACTGTCTCAGGTATTTTCTCGTAGGGACAGAGACCTGATGAGTTATTCACAGTAATGCCATGTAGTGTGTGCCGTCAGAGTATTTAGCTTTTGAATTAAAGGTGTGTGCTGTTTGTCTTCTCAGGGAAATGGCACCTTGGTATGAGTTGTCACAACAAAACTGACTTCTGTCACCACCCTCTACACCATGGCTTTGACTACTTCTATGGGATCCCCACCACCAACATGAGGGACTGCAAGCCAGGGGAAGGCACGGTCTTTGGCACTGCCTACAGGTGGCTGGTCTTCCTGCCTCTGCAAGTCATCGCGGTCACAATGCTGACCCTGGGTGTGCTCTACCACCTGGGGCTGCTTCACATGCCCTATGGTGTTTTCATGTTCCTCCTCCTCCTGGCTGCCACCATCTTATTAGCATTCCTCTGCTTCCTTCACTACTTCCGGCCCATGAACTGCTTCCTGATGAAGGGCTACCAGGTCTCTCAGCAGCCCATGACCTACAACAATCTCACCCAGAAACTCACAAGGGAAGCTACGCAGTTCATACAAAGGTGGGCATCAATCCCAGGTGGGATAACCACGATGGTGATCCCAATAGCATTTCCCCATCTAATCTAGTCTCCAAATATCACTGTTGGAAGGAAAGTAGGGAACAACAGGATGCATAAAAGAAATAACCAGGTGGTACCATTTCTGTAACATGGCTCTGCCATCATGCCACATGTCCTTGACCATGAGGCCATGCTGAGAACACGGTGACCCATAGCAGCACGGGCAATCATACAAAATGGGGCAGTGAAGAGTGGCAAATAATTGTATTTGTTGACTCTGAAGATTGTCTTTGGAGTATAAACAATGTGGAGACACTCCAAAACAAGCCAACCTCTGAACCTCGACGATACTGAACAGAAGGTAGGTGAAGTGAGTTGACTCTGGGGTCTATTATATCCTGTGCACTCCACAGTCGTGTGGGGTTTGCAGTTGGCAAATGGAATGAATATCAAACGTGAAACCTAAAAGTTCCCAGTTATAAATTCACATGTATATATGTTATATGTAATCTATCAAGGAGATATAAATGCTACTGGGTCTGTAAGGACACTTAAGATTCAAAATGAGGAAATTGAAAACTAATTTCATTTGTTCAAATGGAGCAACACACTAGAGTATTTTAGGGACAAATGTCATAGAACTTGGGATATAAAGCACAGGAGCATGGCCAAGGGTATGGACATCCTCAGCACAAAGATAGAAGGAAGGAAGGAAGGAAGGAAGGAAGGAAGGAAGGAAGGAAGGAAGGAAGGAAGGAAGGAAGAGAGAAGTGAGGAAAGAAAGAAGGAAAAAGGAGACAGGTAGAAAAGAGAAAGAAAAAAGGAGGAGGGATGAAGGCCAATGAATGTCATAATAACCACATGATAACATTATAAAATTAAGCAAAAGGGTGAAATTATTTTAATATAAGAAAAGAATATCAGGAATATAATTTGAAACCAACTCTGGGAGGGCTGGGGAGATAGCTCCTTAGGTAAAGGCCTTCCCTCACAATCCTGAAGACCTGATTTCAATCCCAGTACCCACAGGAACTCCAGATCTAGTAGTACACACCTATAATCCCAGTGCCTAGGAAGTAGAAACCAGCACACCCTAATTGCTGAGCTCCAAGCCATTTTAAAAACTAGTCCTCTGGCCTCCAAATGCATGGGCACACACCTCACACCTATAGACATGGAAAATAAACAAAAACCAAAAAATGATTATGTTTCCCAGTAATTTTATTAGCCTATATTAATTATTCAAGCTAATGCTTTCACTGATTTTTTTCATAATTCATAACATGCACTTTGATAATATTCACTTTATTTTAAATATCTATTTATTTATTTATTTGTAAGCACAGAGAGAGATGGAGAGGAGACCAAGAGAATGGGCACACCAGGGATCCACCCACTGCAAACGAACTCCAGATGCATGCAACCCTGGGCATCTGGCTTTATAAGGGTACTGGAGAATTGAACCCCAGGTCATTAGGTTCTGCAGGCAAGCAACTTAACCACTGAGCAATCTCTCCAGTCACACAATCTGCTCCATTTTAAAAGATAAAACTAAAGAGCATAAGAAGAAAATATGCACTTAGTAATTACAGAACTTACCTAATTCAGGGCTGTGGGGTTTATAAGATGCGATGCAATCCATGGATATGATGCTGTCACCTTCATGGAGAGCATGTCATAGTGCCTAGCACAGACTTGATGCTCCTCTGGGACTCAGTAGTGAGCAGTAGCTTGTTGACTTGGTGGCTGCATGTATGACCTGGAACTTTAAAGTATTTTATTGAAGAATATTAAGTATTTAAAGTATTTTATGTTGCTCATACTAAGAAACACATTCGCAACTCTGCTGTGTCAATTTTCCTAGGGAGATGTTCACAAGTATCTCTTCACCTGAGATAGGAAAATGGCAGACCAAAGAAACCATCCCACCCAAGCTGTCATGGTTTGATCCATGTGTCCTGCACAAATGTGTTCTGAATGATCTTTCCCCAGCTGATGGCAATTCGGGAATTAGAACCTCCCTGGAGCTGCGTTGTTGGAGGCTGGCTTATGGGGGTTATAAGCCAGCTTCCCCTTGCCAGTGTTTGCCTCACCTTCCTGCCATTGTTTGTAGTCCTGTGGTGGAGGTGATGTCCAACCCTCTGCTCCTGCCATCATTTTCCCTGTCATCATGGAGTTTGTAAGCCAAATAAACCCATTCCTCCACAATCCACTTTTGGTTGGGTTCTTTCTGTGCAGCAACAGAGAAAGCTGACTGTAACAGATTTGGTACCAAAAGAAGTCTGTTGCTGTTAGAACCCAGATGTTGTGGATTGGCCTTTTGTAAGTGATCTGCAGGAAGAATGTGGAGGGATTTGAAATCTCAGCCGAAGAGATACCTTGCAGTGCTCTAAGTACAGCTTCATGGACCATTCTGGTCAGAGTTAAAAAGACTTGAATGCAGTGAGAACTATGGGCTGTGAGGTTTGGCTCATGAGGGTGAGAAATAACTTTGTCAGGACTGTGTCAGAAGCAGTTTGTGTGGAAGGCTCGCTGTGTTCTGCCTGCCTGTGTCCTGGGAACCGGTGCACAGTTGTTTTGCATAAAGATAGAGTGGTGTGAGAAGTTGCAATTGACAGAGAAAGAAATGAAATCTTTGGTCCAAAACTCCTGCTTGTTCAAATGCAGTTGTTTGAAAGGTTACAACCATAAAGATTGGGCCAGGTGATCTGCATTGGCACAACAGGAAGAATGCAGACTCTTTGAAGTAAGGGGCCTGAATGCTTTGTTCCTCCATGGATTAACAAGTTGGTAGCCCACCTGTTACTATGGAATATGACAAATGCAGGAAGAGAGGATCATTGCATTTGCACCATAGTTTTGTTTGAGTAGTTCCTAGTGGAGAATGATTTGTGCTTAATGAGTTTTGTAAATTGACTTTATTATGTTGAGGTATAGCCGTCTATGCCTATTCTTTCCAGGGCTTTGAATATAAAGAGTTGTTGAATTTTGTGAGAGGCCTTCTCCGCATCTCTTGAGATGACCATGTAGTTTTTGTTGAGCCAATTAATGTGGCGGATTGCATTTATCGACTTGCGTATGTTGAACCATCCCTACATCCCTGGGATGAAGCCAAATTGGTCAGGGTGGATAATATTTTTGATGTAGCTTTGTATCCGGTTTGCTAGGACTTTACTCAGGATTTTTGCATCTAAGTTCATCAGAGATATGGGTCTGTAGTTCTCTTTTTCTTGTTGTATACTTGCCTGGTTTGGGAATTAGGGCAATGCTAGCTTCATAGAAGGAGTTTGGAAGCCTTCTCTCTTTTTCTATGATTCTAACAAGCTTCAGAAAGAGTGGTTTGAGTTCCATGATGAAGGTTGGCAGAATTCAGCTGAGAAACAATCTGGTCCTGGGCTTTTCCGTTTGGGAAGGACTTTGATTACATTTTCAATCTCTGTGGATGTGGTAGGTTTATTTAGTGATTTTTATCTGCTCTGGGTTAAGCTTTGGTAGTCCGTAGGTGTCCAAAAACTTATAGATTTCTTCCAGCTTCTCTAATTTTGTGGAGCAGAGGTTTTGGAAGTAAAACCTGATGATAGTTCCAATCTCTTTGGAGTCTGTTGTGATGTCACCCTTATCATTTCTGATTTTGTTGATTTGGGCTTTCTCAGTTCTTCATTTGATTAGATTGGCCATAGGTTTGCAATCATATTTACTTTTTCAAAGAACCAACTCTTTGATTTATCTATTTTGAATCGTTTTCTTTATTTCCAAATCATTAATCTCAGCTCTGATTTTAATTATTTCATTTTGTCTTCAGTTCCTAGGGTTGGCTTTTTCCATCTCTTCCAATGACCTTACGTGGGTGGTTAGGTGGTTGATTTGAGACCTCTCTGTCTTTGATATGAAGACATTTATCACAATGAATTTCCCCCTTAGGACTGCCTTCATGGTATCCCACATGTTCTGATAAGATGTGTTATCATTATCATTTATTACTAGGAAATTCTGAGTTTCCTATTTTATTTCTTGGGTGACCCAATCGTTTTGTAGAAGTGAATTGTTCAGGCACCAGTATCTTGTTTATTTTCTGAATCGTGTCCCATTGTTAATTTCTACCTTTAATGCATTATGGTCTGATATGCTGCAAGGGAATACGCCTATCTTCCTAAATTTGTTGAGGGATGACTTATGACCTAGTATGTAGTCAATTTTCGAGAAGGTTCCATGTGCTGCTGAGAAGAATGTATATTCTGTACTTTGGGGTGGAATATTCTGTAAATATCTGTTATCCCCAGCTGGTCAATGGTGTTATTGAGCTCCGTGATGTCCCTGCTGATCTTCTGTTTGCTTGATCTGTCTAGAGTTGATAATAAGGTGTAATAAA
>PVHP010055916.1:0-10005 GCA_004024765.1 Zapus hudsonius
GGGCTGGACACCACCTCTGCCACAGCACTGCAAACAGCGGCAGGAAGGTGTGCCAAACACTGGCAAGGAGAAGCTGGCTTATAACCCCATAAGCCCGCCCCCAACAACACAGCTTCATCGAGGTTGTAAAACCCAAACTGCCATCAGCTGAGGATCGATCTATCAGAACACATTCATTTGTTTGTAGGGGACACCTGGATCAAACCATGACAAAGGGTGTTCTGCCCAGTCTGGGTTTGAAGGAACGCTGAGCCTCATGCTCCCTATCTGTGAGCCTGGAGTCTGAAACTTCATTCCAGTAGCTTGCAAAGAAGGACATTTTTCTTTCTAGTAGAGGAGTGTTTTTAGGAAAACATTAAGATAAAAGTATACTTGCTCTGGGAGAGGTGCAGAGAACTGGCATCCTCTGCAATCCTTTCTTTTGTTAAAGTGGCAGTACTAAGGCTGCTGTCCTTTAGGTGGCTGTCAGGGTTTGTTATTCCTCTCCCCCCATGGTTGGTGGGGATGGATCCAGGGTCTCATGCATACTAGGCTAGTGGACTATTACTGAGCTACGCCCCCAGCCCTCCCAGATTGGAATGCACATTTAGCACTTCTGCTGTGTTTGCTCGTTTTCTTTTAGAATCCTTGATAGACACTGGTAAAGAATCCTAACTGCCCTAGATTTTTCTGTTGAGAGTACCACTCATCATATTGTTAACTGCTTAAGGAAGCCTTTCTAGTTGTTAGTCTTCATTTGCTCTCAGTAGCAGCTCTTGTAGCTTTCCGTCAGTATTGCACTTAAGAAAAAACTTTTTTCAGTGCATTGCACCATGGTGATGCAATTGTTATTGGCAAGATGGAGGGACATTGGAAAGCCACATTTAAATGAATGGGTTTGATTCAGTCTAATTTTTTTTTTAGCTCAGATGAAGCAAATTGTGAAATGTTCTAATATGTTGGTTCACTGAGAATGTTTTATTTTATAGGAAAATAGAAATTGTACAGTTTGCTAGCAGAACACGACAACTCTTCATTCGACTATTAGCTTTAGTAAAATGGGCCAACGATGCTGGCAAAGTAGAAAAATGTGCGGTGAGTTCTTTTGATCTTTCTTTATAAAAAATAACTTTGACCCGGGCGTGGTGGCACACGCTTTTAATCCCAGCACTCGGGAGGCACAGGTAGGAGGATCACTGTGAGTTAAAGGCCACCCTGAGATGACATAGTGAATTCCAGTTCAGCCTGGGCTAGAGCGAAACCCTACCTCAAAAAACAAAAAACAAAAAACTTTGAGAGCTGGGTGTGGTGGCATACACCTGTAATTCTAGCACTCAGGATGCTGGCATAGGAGGAACTTGAGTTTGAGGCCAGTTGGGGCTACATAGTAAGACCCTGTAAAAAGTAGACAAAAACATGTGAAATAACCTTGAATGTTGTAATATGTAGTTTTAAATTTTAGCTGTAATATTTATTGATTTAAATGACATGGGAGTAATATTTTCATAATAATGTATAATGCATTTCTGTGGAAATACTTTATATTTGTGTATGGACACTTAGTCAGAAGAGTAGATGTCTAACCTGCATAATGAGGTCATGATGAGATTAAACAAAATGATCCAAGCTTTAGGGAGATGACTCAGTGGTCCAAGGGCTGTTATGCAATCATGAGAACCCACATTCAGATCCTCAGCACCCACATAAATGCTGGACAGGTGTGGCAGCCCACCCATTATCCCAGTGCTCAGGAGGCAAGACAGGATCCCTAGCACAAGTTGGATAGCTATACTGGCTGAATCTGCAAGCTCTGGGTTCAAGTGAGAAACCTTTCCTCAGTAAATAAGGTGGAGCCTAGTTGAGGAAGACACCCATCATCAACTTCTGCTCTCCACATGTATGTGCATACTGCTGTAAGGGCTGGGGAGATGGCTCAGCAGTTAAAGGCACTTGCTTGCAAAGCCTGATGGCTCAGGTTCAATTCCACAGTACCCATGTAAAGCCAGATGCACAAAATGGCACATGCATCTGGAGTTCATTGTAGTGGCAGGAGGTATATCCATACTCTCAAATAAAATTTAAAAAAAATTCAAAAAAAAAGAAGAGTAGATATCTAGAGACATCATTATATGAGGAAACCCTATAAGACTGAAACTAAAATGGAGAAATGTTTAGCTTAAAAATTGCATGATTAATCGGGCGTGGTGATGCACACCTTTAATCCCAGCACTCGGGAGGCAGAGGTAGGAGGATTGCTGTGAGTTTGAGGCCAGCCTGGGACTACAGAGTGAATTCCAGGTCAGCCTGAGCTAGAGCGAGACCCTATCTGAACCCTCCTCAAAAAAATTACATAATTCTTTAGAATTTGTAACATTTTCACTTTTAATTACCTATTACTTTTTAAAGAGTATTGTTTGTCTTTTATTATTTTATTTGCAAACAGAGAAGGAGCGCATCAGGGCCTAGCCACTGCAAATGAACTCCAGATACATGTGCCACCTTGTGCATCTAGCTTTATGTGGATACTGAGGAATTGAACCCTGGTCATTAGGCTTTGCAGGCAAGGGTCTTAACCCCTAAGCCATCTCTCCAGGCCTGCTTATTGACTTTTGATATTCTTGTGAGACTGGCAGTCTGGATTTTTCTATTTTCCAGATGAAGAGATAAGGTTCCTAGAAAATAAATGGCTTCTTCAAGGTCATAGAGCTGAGAGCAGCATTTATCAGTTCATTTGTTTATTGATCTATTCATTCTTCAAAACTCTGAACATGAGTTCTAGCAGATAGACTTGAATAACACACAGTTCCTATCTTAAGGAAGCTCATAGTCTCTCTCTCTCTCTCTCTCTCTCTCTCTCTCTCTCTCTTTAAAACGTGTGTGTGTGTGTGTGTGTGTGTGTGTGTGTGTGTGTGTGTGTGTGTGTGTGTGTGTGTGTGTGTGTGTATGTGTATGTGCGTGCGTGCTAGGGCTTCTTGCCATTACAGATCAATGCTTGAGACTTGGAGCCACTTTGTGCATCTGGCTTACTTGAACTACTTGGGAATTGAACCTGGGTCAGCAGGCTTTGCAAGCAAGTGCCTCTATTGCTGAGCTATCCCAGCCCCATAGTCAGTCTCTCTCTCTCTCTCTCTCTCTCTCTCTCTCTCTCTCTCTCACCATTTTATTGACAACCTCTGTACATATTGACAAGATATCATGAATATTTTCCTCTCCCATAACCCTCCATTTTGCCCTTCTCCTATTTCCCCTACACTGAATCCTTTCCAACTAGTCTCTCTTCTATTTTGATGTCATCATTTTTTGCCCCCTCCTATTATGCAGGTCTTCTGTAGGTAGTACCAGCCACTGTGGGGTCATGAATGTCACGGCCACGCTGTGTCTGGAAGATAGTATTGTAAACACTCCTCCCCTTCCTTTGGTTCTTACGTTCTTTCTGCCACCTCTTCCACATTCTACAATGGTCCCTGAGCCTTGGAAGGTATGATAGAGATGTCTCATTTAGTGCTGAACAGTCACTCCACTGTCACTTGTTCTCAGCGCTTGGATGAGTTTTGAATCTCCTCAGTAGTTACCACCATCTGAAAAGCTTCAGGCTGGAGAGATGGCTCAGTGGTTAAAGGTGCTTGCTTGCAAAGCCTGCCAGCCTGGGCTCAATTCCCCAGTACTCATGTAAAGCCAGATACATGAAGTAATATATGTATCTGGAGTTCATTTTCATTGGCAAGAGGCCCTAGTATAGCCTTTCTCTCTCTCTCTCTGTCTCTGTCTCTCTCTCTCTCTCTCTCCTCACAAATAAATAAAAATATTTTGAAAAGAGAAGCTTCTCTAACCAAAAGTGAGAGTAACATTATTATGTGGGCATAATCATAAGTATTTAGAGGGCAGTTTGGTGAGCATAATGAATCTATTTAGCCAGACAATAGTAGTAGTTTTCCTCCTATGGCTTATGACCTCCTCAGCCATAGGCCTTTGATTAGGTTTTCAGTACCAGGCAGGAATTTTCTCCCATGGAGCAGACCTCAAATCCAAAGAGCAGTTCAGTTTCTCCCATAACAGACTTGCCACCATTGCTCCAGTTGGCACATTTGGCCTGGCTGGCCATCCATAAAGCTTGCAGGGTCCACTGCTGGTTAAGACTGTTTGACTTTTCTCCCCACAGACTGCATAGCTCTTTCTAGTATCCTGGCAGCTAGTCAACAGGCTTGAAAAGTGTGATAGAGATGTCTCAGCTTGATTGCTTAGTGTCCTGCAGCCCATGTATATCGTGTCTTCAGCAATACAAATAGTCTTGCTGTCTGGCGCCAGTGGCCAACTAATCCTTGGCAATTGCCTATAATGTTTGAGGGCATCAGGCAGGGACCTTCTCGACCAAGAATAATGCTGGAAGATATACCACCTCTGGCACTGAAATTTTCTTGTAGCAATCCGTGACTTCTGGGCACAGTATTATCCACCCCCACAGGGTACTTTAACAAAGCTTTCTTATTTAACATATATATCATTTAGCTAAGAATGAAGTAGGTTTTCATAGGGTTTATTCGTTACATCTTTAATTTTGCTTGCCCCTTCTGCCACCTTCTCCTCTCCTCCATCCTCTTGACCATTCCACCCCCAGTAGTCTGCCCCTCTCCTTATGTATTTACTATGTCTTCCCTGTAGGCCCTCCCCTCTCCTTCCTTCCTCATTGTCCCTTTCTAGCTTGCTGGTCTCTACTACTGACTTTTTCTCCAACTCACAAATGTACACATTTGAACATTTTTTTTAAACTTTCTTTTTTTATTTTATTTATTCATTTTCAAGCAGAGAGATACAGAGAGAGAAAGAGAGAGGGAGAGAGAGAGAGAGAGGGAGAGAGAGAGAGAGAGAGAGAGAGAGAGAGAGAGAGAGAATGCAGCAGGGCCACCACCTTGTGGGTCTGGCTTATGTGGGTCCTGGGAATTGAACCTGGGGCCTTAGGCACTGGAGGCAAGTGCCTTAACCGCTGAGCCATCTCTCCAGCCCACAAATGTACACATTTGAAGCTTGGGTCCATATATGAGAGAGAACACGTGGCATTTGATTTTCTGAGCCTGGGTTACCCCACTTAGTATAATGCTTCTCAAATCTATCCATTTCCCTCAAGTTTCATAATTTCATTTTCTTTTAGGTCTTTGTAAGCAAGTGCCTTTACCTTGCTGAGCCATTTCCCCAGTCCCATAATCTCTTGACTATTAAATTGCTTTTGAATTCAAAGAAGTGACTTCATGCAGTGAAGAGTACCAAAGCTGCTAAAATGTACCCCCTAAAAACATTTTAAGCCAAGTTCTAGAAGTATTAGGACAACCATACCAGAGGCCTTTGAGTGAGCTCATTGACCTTGTAACTTGGCGAGCATGGTGTAGTATTGCTCTTGTTTTTCTTTCATCACTCCTAATGAGAATGAGAATTGCTGTTAGAAAGAATGGTTATCTTAACATTAATAAAGTCCTGCAGTCGGGAGAGCATTTACCCACTTTAATGAGGTCAGTTCTCCCAGCCCAAGTCTACAGGACCAAGTAAGTGGGGAACTGGAGGAAGGGCAGAGATTCTCATAGTCACGAGCGAGGCTCATATTCCTTTTTTTTTTATTCAACTATGTAAAGACATTACAAATGTTACCAGTTTTCATAAGTAAAAGTAGATAAGCAAGTTTACATTGAGTAAATTATATTTGAGGAATTACAAAATTCTCCAAGTCAGGCTCCCTTGATAAAATGAGCAACTACTTATTAGCTATTATATGGTAATTTTTATATTTGTAAATTGTGGGAGTTTGCCTATTCTATCAATTTCCATTTCTATAAGAAATCTACTGCACAACAGTGTTTCTTTGAATGGTTTTCTTGATGTCTCACTTCAGATTTAGCCTGCTGTCTTTCTTAGTCTGTCTCCCAAGATTTCCTTATCATTACACCTGGAGCTTATGTGAAAGTTGCCAAAATGAAAGGAGAAATGAGGCTGTAAAAAAAGTTGAGAATTTAAAATTCTTGAATAGGAATTTATTTATGGGGGGGGGGGTAAAACACCTGAATTTTATGGGTTAATGTACAGTTTCAGTAACTAAGCCAGGGGTGGATAAGTTTTCTGTCTCTGAAAGCTTAAGAAGATACTCTTCTATGTGACACTGATCAAAAGTGTGCTTAGGGGGAGAATTGATTTTGTTTGGCCTTGCCATGGAGTCTAGTCTGGCCTTAAACTTGCAGTCCTCTTGTCTCTATTTCCTGATTGCTGAGATTACAGACTTTACCACCATGTTTGGTTTTTGGGTAGAATATTTTTTACTATTTGTTATATTTTCCTTAGGGGAGAAAAGTTTCCATTGTCTGGTTATATGATTGGAAGTTAAAATTTGTAAATAGAAAGTACTGTTATACTAGAAAGCATTATTCAAAGAATAGTTTTTGTTGTAAATATTAATAAATAGTCTATCCCAAAGTTAAAAATTTACATTGTTGCCAGGTGTGGTGGTGCACACCTTTAATCCTGACGCTCAGGAGGCAGAGGTAGGAGGATTGCTGTGAGTTCCTGGCCAGCCTGGGCCTACAGAGTAAGTTCCAGGTCAGCCTGGGCTACAGTGAGACCCTACTTTGAAAACAAACAAACAAACAAACAAAAATTCACCTTTTTGTTTGGGAAATTTGAGTACCAAGTCTAATGAATCTATTTTGGCTGAATTGATTAAGCATTACATAGTATTTCTGAAAAGTCTAAGGTTTTTGTTCAATTATTAGCTAATTTGAGGTAATACATTATTAAAACTGTATCAACATTTAGTAAAATGTCAGATATTATCGAAGTACACCAATGCCAGATGTTTATTTTTTTTTCAAATCGGATGTTAAATTTGTAATTATGTTATGAGCATTTAATTTTTTTTGCTTGAAAGCAAAACTTGGAATTCTTGGTTTTGCTATTAAGACAGATTTTATTCATTTTTCACAATAAACAAATGAAAAGATGCTCCACATCACTCAGTCATTAGGGAAATACATGTTGAAACTATGATGGAAGCCAGGTGTGGTGGTATATACCTATAATCCCAGCACACAGGAGGTTGAGGCAGGAAGATCACAGGTTCCACTTCAGCCTGGACTACATAGCAATTTCAAGGCATCTTCCTAATGGTTGGTGATATGAGCATCTTTTGTGTGTGTGTATTGTTCATTTATGTGTCTTCCTTAGAGAAATGTCTATTGAGTGTTCATTAAATTCTAAAGAAGATTATTAAGCATATTGATAGTTGGCATATGAATTAAAAGAAAACATAATCATTAGGTATCTAATGGTTTTATTTTCATTAATAAGTTACTCAAAAGTAAAGCTCTACTGTTATTTGATTTCTAAGCTAAACTAATGTAGTTAAAGCTGGTGCAACTTGAATTCAGCAAGTGTTTTATTACCCATGTTTAAGGTGGCATGCTGCAAACTTGCATCCCAATAGAGTTGAGTATATCTTCTCAGAGGAAGGTCTCTGGTGTTCTTTATTAAAATATTTTTATTTATTTGCAAGCAGAGAGGAGAGAGCAAGTCAGAGAGAGAGAAAGAGAGAGAGAGACAGAGAGAATGAATGAGAATGAGAATATGTGTGCCAGGGCCACTGGCTGCTGCAAACAAACTCCAGATGCAGATGCATGCACCATTTTGTGCATCTGGCTTTACATGGGTACAGGGGGACCAAACCTGGGTTGTTAGGCTTTGTAGGCAAGCACCTTAACTGTTGTGCCAGCTCTCCAGCCCTCTGGTGTTCTTTAACCTTGGTTTTGGTATAGTGAGCATTTTAGCAGTAACCTGAGCGAAGGGAGTCTTAAACCAGTTTGGAAGGTGAGAGTGTTAGCAGTGTAAGTGTTGTGGTATTAGTAGAATTCCACTGTACTAGTCACAAGAGGTAGCATTTCTACTGGGCCAAGCTGCATACTGGGTCTGATGGGGGGGAACCTTTATTTTTGGTTCCAGCTTCTCTGATTATTGGCTATTTTTCTTTGGATGAATGTCTTCATCTGTGCCCTCATGTTTTCATCTCTTAGGTCTTAGTCATTATTTGATACCATTTCCCAGAGTTGTGGAAACCAGTTTATAAAATGCCTGGAAATACAAAGAAAATATAGAGCATTGTGTGTATGTGTGATGTAGTATTAATTCTGGGTGTCAAGTTTTAAGCTGGCTACTGGCTGCCTGCTTGAAGGACATTGAAAGAAAGGAAACAATTGATCTGCAGTAGTACTAGAAGATTTGGGTTTGAAGGAAGTAGTTTTCAGCTTTGTGATGAGCTCTGCTAGTACACCAAATGGAAAACTGATGGAAGGAATTCCTGTACTGAATAAAAAGTTGGCTTATATCTCCTAGTGAGCCACATCTATTGTTTCCTTTGTTCTTGTATTAGCTCTTACTCCTCAGAACAACTTTATCAGGTTGGGAATTGTTATCTCCATTTACTGTTGAAAAGCCCAAGGCACAGAGAGGTTAACTTACTTGTCCAAGGGGACAGGAAATTAGATTGAAAATTGAGACCAAGAGTGAAGCTCCCAGTATGGGTGTTGGGAGCCTTTTCCTACAGTCCAGATGGATGTGTCAGTTCAGGAGGCAAGCTAGTGTCTCCTGACAGGACCACAAGCCACCTCTGGGCCATAATTGCCTTATCTGAGCCATCCAAGGGGAGGTTGGGTGGTTAGAAATAAGAGATTCTTGGATAAACTTAAGACTGTTCTGGGTACCAAAAACCTCAATAAGTAATCAGACCTTGAGTTGCATACCTGAAAAGTACAAGAGTGTTCCTTCACCCCTCCCCCCCAAACTTTGGGGTTGTTATGAAGAAGTGAACTGAGACAACTGTGAAGAGGTTTGTGTAATAAGTAGTGTGCTGTACTGGAAATCTGAAGGTGTGCAGCAGATTTAAGTTCCAACTCGTGGGAAATTATTAAAATGCACATGAATCAAGTTTTCATATACTTTAAGATGGATGGATGAGGCTGTCCATTGTACCATTTCTTTCTTTGGATTCTCAGTCATGGTTTGGCATTGTACATTAAGAAGTTCAATAAAAAGTAAATACTTAAAACAAAAATTTAGACCAAGACATTGTAAGTCCAAGAGTCCATGCTATAACTGCTTCATTGCCACACAGCTGTATAAGTCTACTAAAAATTAAAAGTTGGAGGGGGAGACAGGGAGGAGGGAATTGGGGATACCAACGTAATATTTGCTAATACAATGTATCTAATTTCGGACAATAAAAATATCGATTTAAAAAATTAAAAGCATTATGGGCTGGAGAGATGGCTCAGTGGTTAAGGTACTTGCCTGCAAAGCCCAGTGACCTGGGTTCGATTCCCCAGTACCCAAGTAAATCCAGATGCACAAAGTGGCACGTATATCTGGAGTTCGTTTGCAGTGGCAAGAGGTCCTGGTGTACCCATTTTCTTTCTATCTTTCTGTTGCTCTCTGCTTGCAAAATAAAATAACCATTTTTTTTTTTTTTGCTTTTTGAAATAGAGTCTTGCTATAGTCCAGGCTGACCTAGAATTCACTATGTATTCTCAGGGTAACCTTGAACTTATGGTGATCCTCCTACCTCTGCCTACTGAGTGCTAAAAATGTGTAATTTTAAGGGTGGAGAAATGATAGAAAATTGTTTTAATGCCAAATAGAAATGTATTAAATATTATTCAAATTCCTGGGGAAAGCTTTTTAAAAATAAATATGAACTACTGTTGCAGCCAGCTTTCTAGTTGCTGCACAGAAAGAACCCAAGCAAAAGTGGCTTGTAGAGGAATGGGTTTATTTGGCTTATGGACTCAAGGGGAGACTCCATTCTGGCAGGGAAAACGATGGCATGAGCAGAGGACTGGACATCACCTCTGCCACAGCACTGCAAACAGCGGCAGGAAGGTGTGCCAAACTCTGGCAAGGGGAAGCTGGCTTATAACCCCCATAAGCCCGCCCCCAACAACACAGCTTCATCGAGGTTGTAAAACCCAAACTGCCATCAGCTGAGGATCGATCTATCAGAAC
>PVHP010055917.1:0-10062 GCA_004024765.1 Zapus hudsonius
AAAAAAATGAGTTAATAGTAGTGAAGCAATACTATGTTTTGATGGAAGACTATTTAGCAATCCCTCCTGAGTTATGAGATTCTAGCCCTATTTAATATTTTTTTTTTTTTTGGTTTTTCGAGGTAGGGTCTCGCTCTAGTCCAGGCTGACCTGGACAACAACTTCACAACTGATGACATTTAATTTCTGCCTTGACTCCCTATCCTTTTCTCTATGAAATAATGAGTTTAGACTCCATTTACAAGTGACTTTAATATTCCTGTATAAATAAATTAATTTTATTAATATTAAATTTAATATTCCTGTATTGATATATCTGTACTATTTTCACTTTTCTTTTGGCCTAGTTATGAAGGATCAAATCGTGTTCATCACCCCCCAAAATATGTTAAAGATATATCCTAATCCCCAGTATCTGTGAAAGAGAGTTTATTTAGAAACAGGGTCTTTACAGGTAGGAAAGTTGTATCATTAAAATGAGCTCTGACAGAAATCCAGAGACTCTTAAGATCTCAACAGCAAATCAGACTTAAAACTCACCCACCATGACTCAGGGAACTGAGTGGAAAAGGGGGCGGAAAGAATGTAAGAGCCATGGAGGAGGAGAATATCCAGAGACATGGCCCCCTTCTACAACAACACACAAAGAATAAAACTGGCTACTTCTTGTACAATTCATAGCTCTCTATCTCATAGATGGGTCCAGCAAACCACTGAGGAGGGCCCCCAGTGGGATGGGGATAGGGAGGAGGGAAATAGGGGTACCATCACAAGACTCGCTCATACAATGTATCTACTTATTAACAATAAATAAGTTTATAATAAAAAAAGATGAGCTTTGATCCAAATGACTGGGTCTTATAGAAGAGGAAACTTGGACACAAAACACACACACAAAATAAATGTCATGTGAAAAGGAAGTCATATCACTGGCGGGGTCATGGGCTTTGCCCCTTCCTCTCTCTTCAGCCTCCTGACAGTGAGCAGCTTGCTCTTGCTTGTGCCCCCACCATGATATACTGCCTCATTGCCCAATATGAGTCAAAATAAACCTTTGCTCCTTATAAGTTGATTATCTGAGATATTTTGTGACAGTAACAGAAAGCTCACTAACAGAATTAAGGAAAAAGTAGTTCTACGATATTTGTAGACTTCAGTACCCTACTCTTAATAAAGGATAGAACAATCACAGAAAATAAGTTAAGGATTGCTAAATAGCAATAATGCACCAAGTAGATCTAAGGTATATATAGAAAACATCTGTCTCAAGCACATGAGACATTTCCCAGGGTATTCTATATATTAGAGCACAAATTAAGTCTCAGTATATTTTAAATGCTATATTTTATGCAAAGTATCTTCTCTGCCATTTCTTTGGTCAGAATGGCTTTATGACAAGCACCCATGATTCTCCAGACTCCACTCACCAAAGGGTGGGGATGCTTGGCCATGGGTTCTAGGGATCAAACTCATAAAGCCTCGGACCCTCTCAGACCTTCATGCTTGGACAGCAAGCACTGTTATCCACTGACCCATTTCCCCAGCCCCTTATTTATTATTATTTTTCATATTATTTTTTTTTAACCAGGTTGGTCCTGAACTCATCATGTAGCCCAATCTGGCCTCTAATTTGTGGTAATTCTGCTTCAGCTGCCAAGAGCTAGGATTACAGACACGAACCACCACACCCACCTAACATTCATGCAGGGAGATGGCTCAGTTGGAAAAGTGGTCTCCATGTAAGCATGAGAACCTGAGTTCAGAACCCAAGCACCCAAGTAAAAACTTGGCACATGCCTACAATCCAGCACAGAGCAGGTAGAAACCGGAGGATCCCTACAGTTTACCCTAACTTGTCTAACGGAACTAGTGAGTGCTAGCTTCAGCAAGAGACCCTGTCTCCAATAAAATAAAGTGGAGAGCAATAAAGGAAGATAACCAATGATGAACTCTGGCCTTGACATGCACCTGCACACACGTGAACCCACACACATCCACTGCACAAGAGGAAAAGACAGTACCACATGGACATAGTGGTGCACTCCTGCAATCCCAGCTACTAGCTCCAGACCAACCTGGATGATATAGTAGGAACTTACTTGCCTCAAAAACAAAAACAAATAAAAACAACAGTACAGAGGAGCAGGGCTTTTAAAAAAAAAAAGTCTGTGTATATGTGTGTTTATGGTATAGAGAGTGTAAGTATGGGTGTGGGGGCCACAGCCACACGTGGAGGTCAGAAGATAACTTGGGGTGTCAGTCCTTGGCTTGCACCTTCTCTGAGGCAGGATCCCTGTTTTCCGATGCATTCTCTACACCAGCTGCCCCGCCTCTGCATCCCGGACCTTCCTGGGTGATGGGATCTGAGCTACCCACTGAGCCATCCCCCCAGCCCCAGTTTTACATGAAGACAGGAGTATGGAGATGAATACGCCGCATGGATGTTTTTGTTGTTGTTGTTTGATTGGTTTGGTCTAATTAGTGTTTTTGTTCTGGGAGACATTTGTGGTGAGGATGGTTGGTTTTTTTTTGTTTGTTTGTTTGTTTGTTTTTTGGTTTTTTTTTTTTGAGACAAGACCTCATTATGTAGCCCTGGCTGGCCTCCGGTTTGCCATCTTGCATTGGCCTCCTGGGTGCTGGGAGCACAGGTGTGATCCACCATGCTACAGCAACCAATGGGCAGCTTCCATTTTGAAAAGGAAAAGAGCTGCCTATTTCCCTTACTAAAGGGAGTCACCCAGAAAGTGCGTCACCCAGAAAGTGCAGAAAGTTTCATGTAGGGGTGACTTGGCTTGGGACTCCTTAGAGCCTCCCCACACATACTTCCAGCTCCCCTACTTCTGCCCAGCCATACCAACCGCCGGGAAGCACCTGCCCTGGTGAAGCCCAGCTTCTCTTTGTCTCTACTCAATGTTGCTCCATCTTCCCTCCGGGCCCTAAGCTCCTTGATGTCTATCCATAAGGCAGAAGATAAACCCCTCTCGTTCTTTCATTCCACAAGAAAACTTTGGCAACTTAGAGAAACACAAAGACAAAAGAGTGGATTTTTTTAATTCTTTTTTAGCAACAAATAGTGGTTTATCTTTCTCACCAGCTACCTCATAGCCACACGGGAACTCTAGGCCAGAGAGTGCTGGCCTATCCTGTGAGGAGCTGGGCTACTTGCAGGACAGACAGAAAGTAGAGAAGAGCCTTGTGCAAAAAGTTTCATGTAGGGGTGATGTGACCACACATACCCCCCAAAGTTTCTTAACATTTTCCCTCTGCTACTTTAAGCCTGCAAACAACCAAGAAGGGACAGAGAGGGACACAAAGACAGGCACAGTTAACTTGTCTCATGGGTAAATTTCGAACTACAACATTGTCTAGTCCAAAGGTGCTGGCAACAGGTATGTGGAGAATTTAATTGGAAATTTCAAGTTCAATGTCAACCTCGAAGTACATGTTACCGTGTGCAAGTGGAGGAAAGCAAGTAGTCTACTTTCTCAATAGTGAGGCCACATGCCACGTTCTGCGCTAAGCGCCTGGCACGTAGCCACCATGAGAGGTCGCTCTATTCCCCCTCCCATACTTTATAGATGTATGTATACATCTATACATCTATACACCAAACTGAAGTTTGGTGAAATAAGGTCAGTTCTCCAAGGCCATCTCCCAAGGGTCAAAGGAAGGACTTAAGTTTGTACCAGATGTGTGTTGTTCACCTGATGTTATACAGCTGTGTCCACAGGGATTGTGAGTGTGACTGTAAATACAAGATGCAACTGCTGGGCATCTGTTACCAGTTGGATTGTGACTCCGAAAAAGAGCATATTTAACCCCTTCTGGAAACAGGATCTTTAGAGATATCAAGTATAAATGGTTCATTGTGTTAGAATGGGCCTAATCTACTGACTATTGTCCATGGAAGGACAGGTAAAGTTGAATACAGATCAGCACCAAGAGAAGGAGGCCATGTGAAGATGCTGAAAGAAATTGTAGTGAGGCTGTCATAGCCAGGGAACACCAAGGACTGCCAGCAACCAGCAGCAGCTAGGAGAGGCTAAGGAAGTACCCCAGAGCCTTCAGCAGAGCATGGCCCCAGCCGCACCTGGGTTTAGAGTTTCTGGCCTCCAGAACTATAAGAAAAACAAATTTTACTTTGTTTTTGTTCTGATACAGTCTTACTATATAGCTCAGGCTGGGCTCAAATACGTAATCCTCCTGCCTCAATCCCTGGGATGCTGAGATTACAGGTACTTACTTAATACCACACCCAGGTTGGAGGAGGGGAAAGAAGGTAAGAAAACTCTTAAGCAAATAAGAGATTGTCTCTGGTATACTGGTCTGTGAAATGGAGCCAAGATGTCAGCCCTGGAAGAGACAGAAGGAAAATGGGTGATGGAGGAAGTGAAGCAAGAGGCTGCACTGAAGCAAGGGGATGGGAAGAGAAAATGCTAGAAGCAGGTCTCATGGATCAGCTCCTTAAGAGAAAAGAGGATGGATACGTGTTCCAACATTCCCTGCCAATGAGGCAGGGACTAAGGACAGGATGCTACCACACAGGACCTGACCCATGAAGATGACCTTGCCCCACATGCCCGGCCCCCTCACACCTCAGCGGGCGCTGACTCAGACTCTTCTTCTGTTACTGTCGTCAGGGAACATGTAGTTAACACTCATAAAGTGACAGGAGACAGGGACGAGGGCCAGAGCGGCACCAGGGAATCAGCTTGCTAAGAGCTCACACTTGCTTTAGCCTGGATGGCTCATTGCTTCCCTGACAGCCTAGAAAATGCCTCCGAAGACCTGCAGTCCCCTCCCAGCTTCACCTCATGGGCCCGTGGCACCATCCACACTCCCATCGTATTGTACTGTGTTCATATATGCCCACACATCGATGGGGGATTCTTATCTACATGGACATGGAATGTCACTCCACCACACTTCTGGTCCCCACTGAGCCGCTCAAAGGCAAGGTCAACATTCTATTCTATTCATCTCTATCTAGAATATCCCTTTGTGGAGCCAGCTTCCACTTAGTTGACCAGTAAATAGTTGACAGAAGAAAGCTTTGAGTGTTCTAGAACTCAAGGAACAAAAATTTTAAAATAACAGAAAAACAGTTAAAAGACAAAAATTCCATAATTTACAAAATAAGTATAAAAATCAACTCCAGTCAAAATAAGAGGAAATGAAGTCCAATCATGCTGAGAACTGTGCTTCACTTCTTTCAGACCAGCACAAATATGACACCATGTTGGTTTGTTGGTTTATTTCGTGTTTTGTGTTTGTTTTTTCAAGGTAGTGAGAGAGAAAAGGAAAAAAAAAAAGAAAAAGAAAAGAGGCAGATAGGCAACCAAAGTGCATAAAACTCTAAATCCCAGCACTTGGGAGGCAGAAGCAGGAAGACCATGGAGTCAACGCCAGATTGGACTATAGAGAAAGTTCAAGGCCAGCTTTGAACTACAGAACAAAAACATCTCTCAAAACACCAAAGGCTGTATATGTAACATGGAACTCCATGTGGAGTGCTTGCCTAGCATGCACAAAGCCCAAGCTTCAGACCCCAAGGCTGGAGAAAAAAGCCCACCTATATAATATTGGGTAAAACATTGGGTTGGAAAAGTCCTACAACATCATTGTCGTTTGCTGCAAGGATGCCCATGGAAAGAATTATAAATGACTCTTGAACTCAGAGTAAATTTGTATTAGCTACATCGCTATGACAAAACATGCTCAGAAAATCAATTTATCTGGAAGAAAGTTTGTGGTTCTTTGGGCCTGTCACAACCCAGGACTTCATGGTGGAGGCTCCAGAGGAAGCCTGTTATCCTGGCAGGAGCCAGGAACTAAAAGAGGAAGAACAAGTATGAGGTCCTAGCATCTCCTTCCAGGGCATGTCTCCAATGACCTTACTTCCTTCCACTAGGCCCCACCCCTTAGAAATTTCATCATCTCCCAATAGCACCAAGCAGGGAATGAAGGCTGTAATACCTAGGGCTTCAAGATCCAAACAATCGAGAAATTAAAAAAGGAAGTAGCATTTAGCTGGAGCATGGCTCAGTGGCACTCACTTGCCTGACATTCATGAGGCACCAAGTCCATGACTGCAAAACAAACAAGCAAACAAACAAACAAAACATTAACACTTACATTTACCTATTGGTTAATTACTTTCCTTAAAGTCTTAAAATGAGATTTGTTTTCCTTAAGAACAAAATCTGGATAAACATTAAGCCATCAAAAAAGCCTTCTAGCAGGGCTGGAGAGATGGCTCAGTGATTAAGACGTTTGCCTGCTATGGCTAATGACCAGGGTTTGATTCCCCACGTAAAGCCAGATGCACAGTGGTGCATGCATCTGGGGTTTGTTGGCAGTGGTTAGAGGCACTGGTTCTCTCTCTCTCTCTCTCTCTCTCTCTCTCTCTCTCTCTCTCTCTCTCTCTCTCTCTCTCTCTCCATGCAAATAAATAAAAACTTTAAAAGCCTTCTAGCCACCTGAAGGGAACATCCCATCGTGCTCCCTTGGGAACCTCATAAACAATCTGCCTCACCTCATTCCCCTCATTGCCCACCCACCTCTGCAAATAGCCATTTTCAAGCCCTTCCTCCCTTAACTCAACATCCTAAGTTGAATTTTACTAGACCTCACACCACCCATCAAAACCTTGTAAAATCTCTGTCTCAGTACAACCTTCACGTTTTCACTAAAAAAATCTAGATTGAGCCAGGCATGGTGGCACACGCCTTTAATCCCAGCACTTGGGAGGCAGACACAGGAGGATTGCTGTGAGTTTGAGACCAGCTTGGAGCCACAGAGTTCCAGGTCAGCCTGGGTTAGAGTGAGACCCTACCTTTAAAAAAAATCTAGATTTAAAAAAATCAAGAGTGATTTTTTTTTCATTCATAATAGTGTGATGGTTTAGACAAGCTCCATACATGGCCTCCCCTTGAGTGGGAGGTGTCTCTAGCCAGATCCCAAACCTAGATGAAAAAACTGATTGGTCAGGTATAGACCAATCAGCTGTCTCTATGACTTACCTGGGGGAACTTACAAAAAGCTTCCCTAGGTGAAGGGATGAAGGATTCGAGATGCTTAAAGTCCAGAAAGAAGACACAGAGGCAACAGACTGTAGCGAGGTGAGCTGAGGATTAGAATTTAGACAATGCCCAGCAAAAATTCCAATGTACCCCAAAATTTAAGGAGTACCTGAATTCTTATCTACAAAGTTAAAGAATTAAAATCATAGACAGCCAGATATTAAGGTATAGGCTGTGGTGTGGGGCTGGGGAGAATTTACCAGTCCCTAGAGAGTCAGAGGTCCTTCTTCTAGGATGCCATGTAAAAGAAGAGATAGAATTATCTGTTCAGTGAGTATTTCCTGCTCCAGGTGAGCAGGGAGACAGGTGGCTGGTTCATGGTTCATACCTGACCAATCAGTTTTAGTGCCTAGGTTTGAGCTCTAGCTAGACACCTCCCACTCAAGGGGAGGGGGGTCTATGGAGCTTGCCTAAAACTGTCAGAAGACAACCCTACAGAGGAGATTCTACAATGTGAGCTATGAAGACGGCTCTCTGACATGCATGTCCATGTACAACATCTCTGGTGCTTTTCCTCTCCTTCCTTTGAGGTTCTGTATCTATTACAAGGGGAAAATCAACCCTGGAAAAGTGCATGAGGATCATTGCAGGGAATGTAAGTTGTCCACACTTAGACTTCGAGAACTCAGGTCCTACCTGACAGCTGCTCCACCATATCCTATGGTTTAATGAACGTCTTTTTGCATTCACTCAAGAATAAAACGACTGAGCGTTCTCTCCACAAGAGCCCAGGTTGAAAACAAAATGGAAAGGAAACCTGATCCAATGTCACTTTTCAGAGCAGTCAAGAAGCCCTGAGACATCTTACCTGCCTCTTCCTTATCACAGGCCAAAGGATTGTGTTCCCAGCACCATTGTTCTGACTGGTTAGAAAGGACAGCCTACTGAATGGGTCTGCAATCGCCCCTGAGATCTACTGAGGCAGGACAGGAGAGTTGCTCATGTTGCACCTCCCAAGCAAACACAGAAACAGTCACACAGACCTGGGTTCAAAGGCAAGCCACTTGAAAATGCGAATAATGGTGAGGATTCCACAGGGTACTGTGTGTCATAGCCCCCACCTCAAGCCTGACCCAAATCCAAGCCTTCTTGAGACACTCTTACAAGACAGACCACAGCAGACTCTCAAGATACCATCCAGCTCAGCCGCTGAGCTAGCAACCATACCTGCAGAGCCCTGTCTGTCCCCATGTGCACTAGGGGCCTGTGGTGACTTCTGCTGTCCCAGGCCTGGCCTTCTGCGCAGCTGGGAGAACCAGGCCCTGTGGCCTGGGAAAACAGAGACTCAGAAGTCCTTGAGAACATTCTCAATTCTCCATTCCATCTGGAAAATGCTTCGAAAATGTTGTTGGCACTTAAGGTGTAAATATGGTATAAATGTCCATCCACCTACAGACAACACAGCAATAAGTGACCTGATGGCTTTCCTGTGTACATGTTTCCTTCACTGCTCAATCGCATGGTCATATGCTTGCGTAGTTAACGTCCTTTTTCCTCTGATTTGCCATATAGGATGTTTTCCCAAGACTTGCCAATAGACTACTGACATCAAGTTTTCCTACAATGTCTGTAAAAACCTAGATTCCCACCATGCTTGGTCTCCTAAACCAGGAAACCTATACAAACTCCTGGGTTTTTCTTTAAAAAATGCCACCATCTGACAACCTCAGGACAGAAACTGCTATTCTCATTTTTTGCTCCTCAGTGATCAGCAAAGTTCCTTATAACCCAGCAATTTGCCAGGCATGGCTTTACCCCAAGCACTCAGAGCTAAAAAGTATGAGGATCACTAAAAGTTCAAGGCCAGCCTGGAGCTACAGAGTGCATGAGACCCTGCTTCGAAAAAAACAAAAACAATTTTTTTTTAAAAGAAAGAAAAGAAATCTTCCCCTTAAGCCTCCTCCCTACTCACCCTCATTTCTAGTTTCAGAAGATGACAAGACAGAATCATTTTTTAAATATTTTATTTATTCATTTTCAAGCAGAGAGAGAGTGCACCAGGGCTACCACCTTGTGGGTCTAGCTTATTTGGGTCCTGGGGAATTGAACCAGGGGGCTTAGGCACTGGAGGAAAATGCCTTAATTGCTGAGCCATCTCTCCAGCCCGCAAGACAGAATCTTGCTATGCAGCCCAGACTGGCCTTGACTTCAGGATTCTCTTGTCTTGGCCTTTGGAGTGCTGGGATTACAGATGTAAACCCACATCCCTGGCTTGCTCACTCCTATTAATCAACAGATTAATGCAATGTTTGTTTGTTTGTTTGTTTGTTTATTTGTTTGTTTGTTTATACGAGAGAGAATGGGCACCCTAGGGCTTCCTGCCACTATAAACAAACTCCAGATGCATGTTCCACTTTGTACATCTGCTTTACATGGGTTCTGGAAAATCAAACCCAGGCCTTTAGGCTTTGCAATCAAGTGCCTTTAACTGCTGAGCCATCTCTCCAGCCCCCATTTAATGCAATCTTAATCCAAGTCCTTGAAGACATTTTTATAGTAATTAAAAAGGAAATTTTAAAATGAATATGCAAAAGCAAAGGAAGCAGGTGAGCAGCGGCAAAGCAAAGAGAAGACTGTGAGAAGCAAGTCTTACTACAAAGTTACAAAATCTAGACAGTGAAGATTAATTGCTATAAATAAATTGACCTAATTCAGGTTGTGAATATCTGTTTTCATAAAGCCAAGTATGGTAATACATGGCTGAAATCCCTGGTCTGAAGAGACTGAGGATCATGAGTTCAAGGCACTGTAGGCTAGTGAAACTTTGTCCAAAACAAGTAGGGCCAGGCATGGTGGTGCACGTCTTTAATCCCAGAACTTGGGAAACAGAGGTAGGAACATCACTGTGAGTTTGAGCCCGGAAGTACAGAGTGAGTTCCAGGTCAAGCCTGGGCTAGAATGAGACCCTACCTTGAAAAACCAAAAGCAAGCAGAGAAGGAAGGAAGGAAGGAAGGAAGGAAGGAAGGAAGGAAGGAAGGA
>PVHP010055919.1:0-10000 GCA_004024765.1 Zapus hudsonius
GGTATTTTGATTGCCTAGAATTTTCATATATTATCTTGGGGAGAAGAACTCTGAAGAGGAATGTACTGATACAGCTGAACCAAACCTGGAATGAATATGTATGTCGAGTTGAATTGTTCTGCAGTAGACTTAGTATTTAAGATCTGTGGCCTTCTTAGAAGAGCCTTAATTACCTACATAAATGATGATGACTCAATGGCTGTCATAAGATTGGTGGTCCTGCTGAACAGCAGTCCAAGTATTTTACTTCTTCTTTCTGGGACTACATGTCTTATTGTGACAGCTATCTGTAGCTGTTGATTGACACTTACTACCTAGAACAACATTTTTGTAGCCATTGCTTTATGTACCTGGAACTGAGGTTTCTCTCTAAGCAGTGGGGACTTTAGGTCAATCTTAGAGTTACACATGCAGGTATCTTTTGTCGTTTCTGCTTTTTTCACATAGTTGTTAATAGAAAACTTGTGAGATATTAAAAAATAAATGAAACATTTCCCTTGATGCATTTCTGTAATTACTAGGACAGATTATAGATCGGGTAATGGGGGGAGTGGTGACGTTTGAAGGTTAGAATGCAGTGCATTTGTGTCAGATATCAACAAACCATGTCACATTACTTTACAGAAAATGAGCTGGGTTTCCAGAATGAGACAGAAATAGTCCATTAAGTTCTCAACAGAAGTCTGTAATTGGGTGAAGTTGAAATCCCATTGACTATAGGAATAATATGTCTATCATCTATTGCAGTAAGAGGAATGATGAAGAACCTAAGGATGTTTGTGCTTTGACAGAAGTAATAGTAGAAGGAAATAGAATTTATGAGTCAATCTTAATCAGTTAAAAAAACCTTCCTTTATTGTCAAATATGGCTTTACAAATCCAGCTTCAGAATAGGGTAGGACAATGTGATTGGTTCAGTTGAATTGATGATGGGGAAAGTCTAGAATTTTAGCTAACTGGTGGGACACTACATTACTTATTCATTACATTTTGCAATGAAAACCATGGTGGTTAAAAGACAGTCTGTGGAAAAGATAGAGACTTGAAAGAGAACAAATGGGAAAAAAGCAAAGAAAAAGTGAATGATTATACTAAATGAAACTCCACCCAGTAGTCATTACAAGAATCCAGAAATGATTTTACTGAAATGAAGGGCAGATTGAGTTATCCTTCTTATGAAAAGCTTAGAAGTCTTTACATTAGTTTCCAAGTAAAAACTGAAGATCTGGCTAGGTGAGGGAGCTGTAGCTCAGTGGTAGAGCATGTATATAGCATGCAGAGGCCCCTGGATTCAATCTCCAAGACCATAGCAAACAAACAGATGTCACCTGTTACCCACACTCCTTATGGGCTGTGTTGTTTTTTCTGTAACTTCCCCTTGCTCCATTTTCCCTCACAAAGATCTAGCTTCACTGATGCATTAGTTCTTCAGACACAAGCAGCTTTTTCTTTTATTATATTTTCACACTCTGTTCCCTAACCTCCATGTCCCCTCCTACTTCCCATCTGCCCGGGACATGCCTTTGGTCTCTGCAAGAATATTATTCTCACATGTGTTCTTGGCCTCCCTTTTGTTCTGCATCCCATATGACCATTAAATCAATCATTCTACTCGATCTGTTGATTTCATTTTATCTTACTTTCCTCAATTTATAATTATATATTTGGTCACTTTATGATTAATTCTTGTTTCTTACAACAGCAAACAAATCACTTATTTATTTTGGTTAACAATATTGGCCATTAATTTATATTAGGAGCTCAAATTTACTGCTGAGTAAATGAATGGCAGCTCCTCACCAGTTTGGAAAAAGTGAAGTGTTGAATTTATCTTGGCCATTATATTGGATCTGAAGTTACTGGTTATTAAAAATGTACAGAAAAGGAGGAGAGGTGACAACTGGTGTAGTGTAAAGACTTTGGGAAGTAAAGGAAGTGGAGAATGCCTGCCCTTCAGGGACTGAAATGAATTCTTAGAATACAGATCTTCCTCTGGCACTGTAACTGTAAAGTAGTAAACAACATGCAATTAAAGTCCTTCTAGGCTAGAGAAAAAAAAAATCATCAGGTCCTGTGAACTCAAAAAATCAAACAAAACACGAAAGCGAGGGAGACAAAAGCCCAGGACAAGTAAGGCTAAGCCAAGGATGCTCCCTTCAATACAGGAAGGTCTGCAGGTCAGCACTGTTAAGTGAAGAAAGAGAAATCAGATATGGAATCAGTGCTTATCAGGAACTGAATTCTTAAATTGCTGATGCCACCAGAGTTGGAATCTTCAAGGAGAATTCCCCCCAAAAATAACAGCGTGGTGAAGGACAAGGCATGAGACTCTGAAGTAGGCGAGCTGGGACTGTTCCTAAGTGAGCCTTGGTGCCACACTGGCTTTAGGAGATTGTGGCCATGGCATCTCATGTTTGTGGATAAAATACAGCGTTAGAAATTATTCTTCTTTGAAATCACATATCTGCCATTCCCAGATCTAATATTGCTGTGGACGAGGAGTATGTCAACACAGATTTCAAGACAAAAGCCACTGTGTTGCGGGGCAAGCACAAAGTTCCCAGGCAGTGAAGCAACACGCTCCTGGATGTACGTCCAGCTTAATGACACACTGCTTATTGACTTGTCACTTCCCATTCTGACAAATCAAGTGCAGGAATCCTGATAAAAAGTTTGTGGCACTAATAAAACCTGTGTGTTCAGATACATTTCTAACTTTCTAGAGGGCTGTATCATTTTTATTATTGCTGTTAAGAATTTCTATGGAGTCTGACTGAGCGGCTGGCTGAAGATGGCTTTTATTACCTGTCACAGGGACTCTAGAATGCAGCCCCAAGTGATTACCCATATTTTACATTTTACTAGGGTGCTTTACTGTACCAAAATTAATACTGCTATTTCCACACGAATGGAGGTTGTGCCAGAGGGACAGCCTCAGTGGATCTGTTTGGCGACTTTTGAGTTAGTAAAATCACACTTGAATCTTTATCCTCCTCTGCACCAATGGTGCCGGATTTAGAACCATGCCACCTCATGCCCAGAATATGTCAACAGTATTCTTGTTTACTTTGGGCTACTCGTCGGCTTCTCCCTTCTCCCCTCAAATTCAATGCTCCTCATCCCCGTAGTGAATTGTCTAAAATGATCTGAGTTCATCTCTCTATTGCTTACAAATCCACAGGATGAGACTGAAATTCTTTTCATGACCAGACTGGTCTCCTTCCCATTCACTTCATCACCACTCAGACCATCTTTGTGTCCCAGTGACGGTTACTTTCTCTCCCTCCTCTTTTCATTCTTATTCTTTATCTTGACATGTGTTTCTGCCAAAACTTTTCTCATATTCCACCTTAACCCTGCCGTCCTCTCTGTAACTCTCTGATATTGTGCTTCCATATACCTCACACCATCGTGAGATTTTTTCTTTTCCTCTTCTCAAAACACAATAGGCTCATCTCTCTAAAAGCACTTAGCACAATGCATCATTTACTCTAATATAAAATTATTTCTAGAATTAGTTCTTATGTTGTATGTGACAAACAGATGGCAAGGTTGTGCACTCAAGAGTGGGGTTGTAGTTCAGTGATAGAATGCTTGTATACCATGTATGAACTCTTGCGTTCAAGTCACAACATCTCAAAATAAATAAGCATACAAAAGATATAGTTTTCTGTACTCAGTGGAATTAAATTGAGTGAATGATAACAAATCATCATGAGTATGGGAGAGTGGCAGGAATTTTTAAGACTTGGAAAAGGACAGTAGCGTGCTTCTGGGGTTCCACAGGGGACAGGAATTCCATCCCTATTACCTCCAGGACACACATTCTTCCTCTTCTCAGCAGTCAAGTTTTCTGGCAACAGGTGAAACTACTCTGTCTTGAAAGTAAAAATAAGTTGAATGCATGAGAAGGAGGCAGTATTGTAGGATGACAGAAACAGCAGGTGTGAGAGAGAGCTGCTTTTTGACCAAGTTATCTTCCTCACCAGTCCCTTAGTAGAAAACCAGCTCAGCAAACCCTGCAGGTGAAGTTTCCTGTGATGAAATTTTTATGAGATGCTGAAGAAAAGGAAGTTAAGGAAAAGCAGGGACATACAAACACATAGGACTAATTTGTATTCATGAGAAATAGGGTCAAATTTTCAGCCTTCCTTCTTACAGAGGAATAATATTCACTATTTGAGTAATTTCTTTCTGCTAATTTTTCCTGATTTAGAAGACATGATGGTGCTAGAACTTCTGCCTTATATATTTGATTGCTGTGTTTTTAAATCTGTTATCTTCTAGCTGTAGATTTTGTTAGTTTGCATTTTTGTTTAAACATTTTACTCAAAAAAAAAAAGTAACCACAGAAAGCCATCTATCAGCACCAAGAGACCCTGCAAGGTCCAGAATAGTAACAAGCCCCAGATGGTAGTATAGAGCTGGAAGGCACTGCATGAGCTGCCAGGGGAAACTAATCAATGATAGTTGGAGTAAACAGAAACCACTGATATGAAACGAAGTCTGCCACCATGAGTAGGCTGAACACACTTCCTTCTGGGAGAAAACAGTGAACCAAGACAGGAATACTTGTGCAAAGGAGGAGCCAAAACCAAGGGGAGGTAATCAACAGCTTTTAAATTAATTAGGAGTCAGGGAGAAATTCATTGGGAACCAAAATCTTGGGACCCCAAAGAGAAATTCACTTTACAAGTGAATTACAAAGAGGCTACTCAAGTAATCTAGCCAATATAGATATGTGTATCTCAGTTATCTTATACTGATCTCACTCTCCGATGGAGATTCTGTTTGTATTTTTCAGAAGGCAGTGAGAGAGAGAGAGCTGTGGTCTTTCCAACCCAACCAATGAGCCGCATACCAATAGCTGATATCCTGGCAAGAGATGAGCCACACCAGACCTTCAGTGGAGGATCCATATGGAACCCCACAGAGAGTGGTGGGATAATCAAGAGACCTATAACGACAAGCAATCAGTCAACCCATTATAAGCCAGTGAGACAGACACCAACGATCTTCAACACAGCCTAAAGCAGAAGTACAGAGGCCCCTAAGACCTCAACAATAAAGTAGCCTTAATACTCACCCATCATGACTCAGGGAACTAAGCAGAAGAGTGGGTGGAAAGATTGTAAGAGCCAAGGTAGAGGAGAATGTCCAGAGACATGCACCCCCTCAGTAACAACATACAAAGGTGGGGTGGAACCAGGTTGACTCCTAGGCTATCCATACCCCTCTACCCCATGGACTGATCCAGACTGCCCATGGAGGAGGATATACAACTGATTGGGGACAGGAAAGAGGGAAATTAGGGAATTGGGGACATCATCACATTATTTGCTCATTCAGTGTATCTAAATTTGGAAAATAATGATATAATTTATAAAAAAATTAAAACTTAGCAATACTCTCATGAAATTTATAAGGGGTTTTGAAAAGCCACTGATTCATAAAAGTGAATATTTTGGAACAAGGGAAATCTCAATAGAACAGCATGAATCTGCTAATAAGTGTTGGAATAGAAAGGAATTAGGGGCATGAATCTGAGTTCACATTCTGATAGTCTCTGCAAGTTGCTTTGTGTAACGTTGGTGAGCCAATACTTCTTATATGTGAGAATAGTGAGTGAACTGTTTGCTTTTTGGTCTTTTATGAAGGTTTCTGGAGTTGTTTTTAGTCACCTTTGAAACCTATGGAGGAAGCTGAGCATGCATGGTGAGCATATGTCCCTCGGCCTGCTCATTCCACTCAAGGCAGCTTTTCTCAAACCCAGTGAGGTTTTATAGGAATATTTGGGGAAAACAAAACAACAACAAAAAACCTACCAACTTAAACATATCCACATAGATCTCTAATAGGTGATTAATTCCAAATCTGACTTCCAGTCCTTGATTATTCTGCTCTGTCTGTATTATGACTCGTAGCAACTTCACAAGTCTCTTTGTTGACACATAAAAACCTGAGATTTTACCGGCATCCTGCTGTGTTCTGAGGCCACATCAGATGCTTAGGGATATCGTGTTGTCTATGTTTTCAAAGTGCATCCAGGCACGCTGCATCTCAGCATCTCCTTGGATACCGAGGTCTCTCACGTGGATTGAATAATAGTTTCTCTCCCTTAGTGTACCTCTGAGCCCTGTGATCTATTCTTGATCCAAGAGCCAGATGCAAACTTCTAAACAGCCAGATTGTGCCATTGCTTTTCTCGGAGCTCCTCAGTGGTTCCACAGCTCCCTCAGAGAAGAAAGTAATGGCAGTACTTTGAGATTTAAAACCCCAGTGATTTTCACTGCAGGCAGATGACTAGGATAAAACCTGTCTGTCTGGCTTCTTGTGTCCTCTCACCTCTTGCCTTTGATTCTCAGAGTCCCACCTCCAGGTTGTTCTTTCAACAAGGCAGGCTGCCCCTGCCTACAGCCATCCGGCTACCCAGAATGCTCACTACATATGGAAGGCTTAACTCCGCACTCCTTGAAATCATTGCAAATGTTTTCTTTGCTAAGAAAACTACTGAATCTGACTAATTTATTTAAATTTTAGCCTAACACCTATTCCAGTAATGTTCTATCCCTCTCACGCTACACTAGTTTTCTTCTATAACCATTATTCATGTTTCAGTTACTTATTTTGCTTATTATAACCCACATACAGTGCCTAGAATATAAACTTCATATCAGAAGGCTTCTTGAAGCCACTTTCTTTCATGGATATATTTTTTAGTTTTTAAAGTGATGAGTGAATTCTTTTTTACGTATACCCATTTTGTATAGTGATCACTATTAATTCTGATTTCCTTTTTGTTACTTACTGTGTATTATTAGACAAAGTTAGATTTATTTATGGCACTGCTTACATGCATAGAGTGTATTCTTATCACACTCTTCCTCATTATTGCTGTCTTGGCTTCCCTTGTTCCTCCCACTCTTTCATCTTACCTCTCTCCTGTCATGTATTAAAAAAATTCTTTAAGCATTCAAAATATGAAGCTGTGACATTTTCATATTTATACCTTGATTTTCCTCCTTATTACCAATTACCATTCCTTTTCTCCTTTTCTTTCATTCTGCCCTCTGCATATATATGCATATATATGTATATATATATATATATATGTATTGTCTTTCTGGTTCTGACTTATTTTACTGAACATAATCTCTAATTTCATCCACTTCATGTATCTATTTTAAGAATCAAAAATCATTCTTCCCACAAATTAGGTACTCGATATTGGTTGAGTGTTGGAAAAGTCAAGAAGGAGTCGAAGATGGTTATGGTGACCAAAGGATCCTGCCACTCTAAACTACTGTTATTCTATGAGATAGTATGCAAAATGGATTATGTGAACCTCAGGCCTTTGTGTTAATTGTGAAATTCAACTGCTCCTAGAAATATCAATGACACAGAAAATGCATTCATGTTTTACTTGGTTGAAATAGCATGCTGCTAAATCTTTCACACCAGACACAACTGATACACCTGTCTGCTCCTCATATCCCTGGGATCATCATCTGTAGAGTGATTTCAAAATTCTCCTGTATTCTTCTTTGCTTCTGGCTATTTTAAGGTTAAGACAGTACCTAGAGTTTTTTGTTACTACCATATTCAGATTTAGTCAATGAACAGTCAGGAACAAAAGGATGTGGTATAATGAATCCCTAATCTGGGAAACTATGAGAGTCAATAAAGCTGTGCTTGAACATTTCTTGTGACTCCAAGGGTTTTTCGCTTCTCTGGGGCTTGGAAGAGGTTTCTCCCTGCCACTGGGCTGATGCAGTGGAACATTCTTAAGGGAAATAACTTCTTCCACTTCACAAAGGCTTGAGTTGTAGTCTATCTTTCTGTGCATATCTCGTAAACATCTCTGTGTCAGCTGAGCAGAAACAAGCAGTGAGTCAAGGATGCTGAGGTGGCAACATGCAGATATCTGCCACCTTCTCCATCTTCCCAGAATTCCAGGGGTGAAATAAGGTAAGAAACGCATGGCTCTAGTACAAGCAGCTCCAGCAAACAAGCAATGGATGGGCACTGGGGTACACACTTGGGAATATGCCAGTTCCCAAGACTGTTCTGGCCCCTCCTGCTTGGGTGCAGGACTTTGAGGTCAGGCTGGCAGGACAGCCCCATGATGGACATTTGCTCACACCTGCATCTAGTGGCTGGAGAGATTGCTCAGTGGTTATGGCGCTTGCCTCCAGTGCCTAAGGCCTCAGTTTCAATTCCCCAGGACCCACATAAGCCAGGTCCACAAGGTGGTGGCCCTAGTGTGCTCTCTCTCTCTCTCTCTCTCTCTCTCTCTATATATATATATATATATATATATATATATATATATTTATATATATATATATATATGTGTGTGTGTGTATGTATATCTCTCCTTAAAAATGAATACTTTTTTTTCCATATAAATTTTATGTATTCACATTTTTTTTTATTGTCCATAATGAGTTACAACATTTAGTGGGCAAACAATGAGTTGTTATCCCCAATTTCCCACTGCCCTCCCCTCCCCCCTTAACTGGATAACCTCCTCCATGGGTCGCCTGGATCAGTCCTTGTGACAGGGGACCATGGATAGACTAGTAATCAGCCAGGTTCTCCTTTCCGTACCTCTGGATAGTCTCCCCCACCACGGCTCTCACAAACTTTCCGCCCCCTCTTCTGCATATTTCCCTGAGTCGTGGTGGATGAGTAATAAGTTTGCTTTAAGGTTGTGAGCTTAGGGGTCTTTGTGTCGAAAATCGTTGGTTTCTGTTCCACTGGCTAATCCTGTGTTGATTTAATGGCTGTGGCTGTGGGCCCCTTGTTCATCTCCTCTTTCTCTGCGGAGTTCCATTTGGATCCTCCATTGTATGACTGTGGTGGCCCCTCTCTTGCCAGAATCTCACCTATCGGCCTACGGTCGGTTGGTAGGGTTAGATGAGCCCCAGCACTCTCGATGCATCCTGAAAGATACAAACACAATCTCCATCGGAGAGTGAGATCAGTGTAGGTTAACAAATATACACAATTTTGGATTACCAGGATTCGATTTTTAGTAGCCTCCCTGTCAATTGGTCCCATAGTGCATCTTGTCTTGGGAGCCTAAGAGTATGGGATCTGGTGCCTATCGCCCTGAATCCCAGGTTCCAGACAAGGGGACCCCCTCACTAAGTGGAAAATTGGCCGAATTGAAAGCTGTTTATTGTCTCCCCCAGGCCCAGGCTCACAAGTGCTCCTTTCTTGGTTCGCTGCTCACTCCCACTAGGAGGTGTGGTCAGCCTACTCATAACCACCAATTGTGTTTCCTGTCAGTGGTCTCTGTTTACTCCAGCTGTTGTTGATCATTTTCCCCTGGCAGCCTGTGCAATGCCTTCCAGCACTACACTAAATGCCTTCTGGGGGCTGGATACCATTCCGGACATTGAAGGCTTTCTCGATGCTGGTCGATGGCTGTCTGTGGTTTCTTCAGTAACAGGGTTTTGCCTCAGGCCTGGCGAGGGCACTCAAGAACTTTGACAGAATTCTGTCTTGTTGTTGGATTCTCATGAGTCACTTTGGTCAACAGCTCAGTGAGGGAAGGAACCATTGGTTGGAACCAGGGGTTGTCAGGCTGGTCTAATTAATCACAGGCTTAAACTCTGTCCCCTACTACTCATGGTCCCTCTTGCCAGGCGACACTCACTACTTTCTCAATCGGTTACAGTATGCTCCTAAGGATTTTATGTTTTTGAACCTAATATGGCTTACCCTCATGTTTAAGCTATTCCCCTCCCTCCACCCCTTACCCCGCATTCATAATGTCACACTTCTTTCTTCTAGTCTGTATAAAGAAAACGGTTATCCTGGTTAAATACCACATATGAGGGAGAATATGCGATGTTCTATTCTCTGCTCTTTTGAGTGATCACTTAGTAAGATCTGTTCAAAGTCAGACCATTTTTTTCTAAATTTCGATATTTCATTTTTCCTTTCAGCTGAGTAAAATTCCATTGTATAAATGTACCACAGTTTCTCTGTC
>PVHP010055921.1:0-10006 GCA_004024765.1 Zapus hudsonius
TTTTTTTAGCAATTTCTGTGTCTACTATGGAGAAAGATCAAACATTTCAAACAACACAGGAATAAATATAAAAGTCTTACTTTTAAAAGTTAACAATGTAGAAATTCTTTTTTTGATTTAAAAGACATATTATATTATATATATGATATTGATATCACTGAGGATCTCTAAGCTTTTAACACTCCCTCATCCTAACTTCAATTCAATCAGCTTGTACCATAAATACTACCATTGGTCACATGCCAGTAAAGGATATAAAATATTCAAAGCTCTATTCACCATTCCCTGTATATGAAATATACAGTTAACATAGGAAGATATGTGTTTTCTTACTCTAAACATTTTTCATCAGAATTGTACTTTTTACAATTCAGAGGAATAATTTTAATTATCAAATAAGAATATATTGTACAGTACATAATAGAAATTCAATAACCTATATAATGTCATGTAAATATATGTAATACAATTTTTAAGCTTATTTCATATGTTGTAAAATATATGAACTATTCATTTTGTTTACAAATACTTTCACATATGAAATATATCAAATATATAAGGTATTTTATGTTTTAATATAATTAATACAAAATCTCATACTATCTCTTTTGGGGGGTTCATTTGTGCCACCTACTGTTAGTTTGCTAGAAATTATTTCATGTGGATTATTCAATTGTAGGCCTATCAATCTTAATAGAATTAGCTTAGTATTTTGTATATCTTGTCATAAATATCATCATATATTTCATGTCATGAAAGGTATATTAGCACTCATTCCTATCTTCTTTTCTATTATGTCTATTTATTAAAAAATAAATTTAAATACAGATGCCTCCATAAAAACTCCACAGACTATCCCAATGAGCTTTTATTCTCCTCTGATTTCACAGTTGTTACATTTTATTTTCAGCATATTTTATATTGCATAATTCTCATTTTAGCTTTCTTTATTCCAGAACATAGACAAAAATTATAATTTTTTTATCATAGTTGCATAGTTACATAGTAAACATAACAGATAAATTGAGGACGAAGCCTGAACACTCTCCTAAACTTTCTAGATTGTTCTCTTCCTTGACATATTTTCAGCTGTCACCAGGTGTCAGTAACCATGACACATAATGCCTTAGGTTAATTTAAAATTAAATCTGTTTTAAATATAATAATAAGTATCACACACAAAGACTCAGAAACATACTGAAAAAGAGACAGAGATATAATGCAGAAAAACTTCATATTATGTCAGCTGTAGGGTGACCTTATTTTGTTTATACCAGACTTTTCTCTTTAGATTCAACATGGGTGTGAATACAATCATTAGCCAATAAGCACAGCCACTCACACATGCATACATCATCGTCACCTCCATCCTCTTTCTCTTCCTCCTCACCATCATCATTATATACACTAAAATCTTTTAATTTTATGACCACCATGATGCATCATCTTTACTTCCTCAGTTCCATGTTTAATCTTTGAACCTTTGTGGAGAAAAATCATGTCTTGCTGTTTAAGACGTTGAAAATGTCACAGTGTCTCCAAAGCATATTGGGTAATGCATAATAAAAGAACACTTTAATAAATAAATAATTCTTAGTCATATAGCATTTCGTTTTGTACAGTACTTTCTTCGTTGCATTTATTCTTGCCAAGTCTTTGTTTTCCTGTTCCCTGTTGACTTTCCTAAGGGTTCTGAATTTTAATTAAGGATTCACATTTGTAGTTAATCCAAGAAAATGGGAAACTCTTCCTGGATTCCCTCAAGGAATAGAAAAAGGACTGGTTTCCCAGATAAAATATTTATAAGACTACAGAATGAGTGAAAGCAATTCTTTCTTCTCTCCAAGTAGGACAAAGTACCTCTAGACTGGGGAAAATGAAGGAATTCAGTGGGGAAACAAGATCTATAAACACATGTTAAAAATTGAAGACTTTTCTAGATAAAGAAAATGTTACTTGGTTGTCTGGTAGATCCAGGAGGAAAATGGAAGGGACACATAAGCTCAGCAATAAAAGCAGGGTACAAGTGGGCTCTCTGAGTTATATTGATGTTTCTTTTTTTTTCTTTTCTTTTTTTTTTTTGGATGTGATGGAAACCAAAATGTTTTAAATACATACATTTTGGCAAAGAAATGAGTAGGGCACCAACAAAACCCAAGATATTAAAAGAGCTTGAAAGATGGAAGAGACCAACACCTCCACCACATTTTGTGTGGAAACAATAATTAGAAAAATTATGAAGATTATGATGGAAATATTACAGTGTGCATATTTAACTTCCAGAACAATAATTAATATTCTTCTTAAATATACCACGGCACAGTTCACACACCCAAACTAAGAATGCATGTTAAAATTTGGATCGTCTCAGTACCAGAATGGAAATTTAAATGGATTTTGAAAGACCACACAAGTGAGTACTTTTTGTTAAAATAACAAAATTAAGTGTCACACTGAACGAAAGCTGATCATGTATTGTTTCATTTCAACATAAGTAGATGCAAGCACATATTTAAAACAAAGATCAGGGTGCCAAGGAGAGCAGTGTCCCTATCTGTTTAAATCTAAAATGTAGTGCATCACTATGGGAACTATAGCTACAATAATTGATAAATTTCCTTACCAATTTTCCTATAAGACATATAACATAAATATGTTATGACTAATTATTCGTGGAAAATGTGTCTAAGTGATCATGTTACATGCAAACTTGAATTAGTTAGTTATCCCTGGAAACTACTTGTAATGCAAATTCTGGCCAACTGAGGCAGCCATATAGGTACAACTGTCGGTCCTTGCTTTTAGTAAACTTAGGCTTTGGGTCATGTTATCCTTTTAAACAAGGCTCTACTTCTAAGGCTAAAATGAGATCAAGTATATTTTGCTGTTTCAAAAACATATAATTCTGTCATCTGGCTCCACAATTTTGCCTTTGTTTTATCATTCAATCTCCAGTAGCTATTACCTCTCCATTCTATATCTGAGCATCATTTGTAGGAATGATTTAAATTACTAGGTGGATGTTTTTAACCAAGTGGCACTTCAGTTGATACAGATATATACTAGATAGGATGCTTAGAAAATAGTAGCCAACATAAATTAGATAATCTGATTCCAAACTTTAGCCAAGCTATTGAAACTCATTATAAACATAACTGTTCTATTTTAAATCCATAAAATTTGCAATGCTACCATGAATATAATCTGCTTTACTTTGACTTTACATTACCTCTATTAAAATGTTAAACAATAGTCATTAAAATCAATATTAAATGAAAAGAACGTTTGTGTATAGTGAATTAGATGGAGTATATATTGTGCATAAAACAGTAATGTCATTTGGAAAATATTTGATCATTCCTTCTGAGTTCATAACATAAGTGAGCAACAAGCTTTGAAACTCACATGCTTGAAAACTACAAGGAAAATACTTTTAGTAAAATTTCTAATTACTACCAATAATACCAATAATGAGATTTATACTGCTTTAGCATTAACAATGGACAATTAAACTGATTTACAAGTGACTTAGTATTCTTAAAAATGAACAAATGATATTTCAGATGTGTTAATAAAATATTTGGCATTTGTATGACCAAGTTACTGAAAATTAATATAGACAAAAATTAAGTATATTTGTATAGTTTTTGAAAGTTCCCAGGATTCACACATCCTGTTCCTTTTACTCCTCTGGATGGCCTGAACATGCTTATGTAGAGTTGTTCCTTTTGTACCTGTTTCCAAAGTCAGTTGTCTGATTTCCATGAAGATTTCTGTAAGGTGCAACATGAACTTGATGCCTGATTGTTATTGTAAATCCTTACTATCCTATGGAGTTGAATATTTGTAAATCACATAATTTGAAAATCATAGCAAATTCAAAGTAAATTTTCCATAAAAATACAAACAAACATAAAAACCTCCTTGGCCAGGACGTCCCCAAAACAATGTTGGTCATTGCCAAAACAATTGATTACCTGCCAGTTCTAAAAGGTCAGAACCTATTGCTGAAGGCAACACAGGCTTTGGTCACAGGACATTAGAACACCATGCTGGAAATGAAAGGGAAACGATCCCTTATCCCTCAACACTAGCTAGCCAGCTAGACAACCTAGTGCTAGAGAGCCCTATGGGAGCCACTGGAGAACAAAGGTTACCATCAGCATGAATAAGCAGGGGACCTTGAATATTATGAAATCAACCAGCCAGACAAGGGGTCCAAACAGCCATTGTGGGTAACCAACTGTTCTCTGATAGGACATGAGGTCCTATCAGTGGGAGAGAACTCATATCTGGTACTGGAAAACAAGTCAGATTTCTATGGAAAGGAAACTCAGACATCAGAGAGAAGCCCCCATACTCCAACCCACTGGAGAAGAATGTGTTTGCAAACTAAAAAGTCTCTCTCATAAATTTGTATATCCACTTTAATCCAAATTGCTCTTGGTTGGAGAATCTGGTTTTTTTTTCTTACATATGTCAGCGAAAATGGAAGAGAGCCTAGATCCATTAATAAGACAAGAAGGTTCTGACTGCCCTTGGTGACACTTGCTACCTCTATCACATCTGCCAGGGCCCAGGAGAAATTGCAGAAGCAGCAGCGACATGAATATTGCTGTTACTGGTAGCCTGACAACCAGCTCCAGGGCGACTATGACAGACATGGTGATCAATCAAAACCTATCAGAGCAGAAATCCAGGGATTACAGAGAGCTCAACACTAAATCAGACTGTCAACAGGCCTGCCACGTGTCAGAGGATATTGTAGGAAGAGGAGACAGGAAGATTGCATGAGCCACAGAAAGGGTTGAATATGCTGGGCATGGGCCCCGCTCTACCCTACAGGCACTGACTGAGGTCTTCATGCCCCACAGAGAATACCGTAACAATACTGAAGAAGGCCCTCAGAGTAATAAGAGCTAGGGTAAGGGGATAAGAGTATAGCCTTTTGTGTTATATATAACTTAAAATTTAAAAATACGTAAAATAACATACAAATAGTTAAAAAGAGGTACATTTATGTCTGAAGGGATTGCTCAGTGGTTAATGTATTTGCTTGCAAAGCCTAAGGACCTGGGTTCAATCCCCCAAGTATCCAATATCCATATAAGTATCCACATAAAGCCAGATGCACAGTATAATATGCATATGGATTTTGTTTGCAGTTGTTGGAGGCCCTGGCCTGCTCTCTCTCAATCTCTCTCTCTCTCTCTCTCTCTCTCTCTCTCTCTCTCTATATATATATATATATATATATATATATATATATATATATATCTCACACACAAACACACAAATACACACCCACACCCACAGATTGCAAGTAAATTTTAGAATGAATTTTCTTTTATGATTAATGAAGTAAAAATATATCTGCTTCAGACATGGTGGTGCAAACCTTTAATCCCAGCATTAGGGAGACCGAGGTAGGAGGATCACTATGAGTTTGAGGCCAGCCTAGGACTACAGAGTGAGTTTTACATCTCTAAACTCAGCCTGGGATAGAGTGAGATATAACACCGTTATTTTAAATCAAAGCAAAATAAATCGTTTTTGAAAAACAAAATAAAGACAAATATCACATGTTGCAGATTCAAGCACAATAGAATTATTCCATGGATCACAGCTTCTGGCCTACTTTGTCAACTATTCACAGGCTTTATTATCTTTCTTCAGGAAGGAAAGATATTTCAGGTGAATTCACGAAGAGGATTCTCCTCCATATTATTTCCACGGACTGTGGAAGAGCATTTACCACTACATTCCTTTATGGAGCAGCAGAGATGAACAAAGGAGGCATGTTCTTTTATACATCACCTCTATCATTAATTCTTGCTACACTGTAGATTTAAATCAAAGTTATATTTATTGCATCAATTTGCTATGAATCCAGCCACAAAATCAAAGTTCATTTTAAAAAATTACCCAGCATTTTTAGTGTGATTGGCTATCAATCATAAATATTTCTTGACTATTTACCACTAATATATAGATCTCAGACAACATATTTTTAAGTACTGGCATTAACATGAATTAAGGAAAATATTGGATAAGTTATAAACTAATTTGAATTTTGCTTTGACAGACAATATTTGTGGCAAAGCTTATTTCTACATTTAAAAACACATCAGTTTAAGTCATCATGAAATGTATCTGCAATGAAATACTACAAAATTTCCTATTTCTGTTAGTGGGTGAATTATATCCAAGTACACAAACACAAAACAAGATACATACAAAAAAATTAAGAATATTATATCCTTGGGTCTGGAAACATGGCTCAGTGGTTAAGGCAGTTGTCACCAGAGTCTAAGGACCCAGGTTCACTTCCACAGTAACCATGTAAACCAGATGCACAAATTGACACATGTATCTGGAGCAATGAGCAAAATAAATGCAGATACTGCTTCATTTGAAGAAATAATGGAAAATTGCCCAAAGATAATCATAGTCAATCAAATTTATAATCTAATGTATGCTCAATAATACTTTTTTATCTTTATTATCCATAGTTAGATACACTGAATGAGCAAATAATGTGTTGGTGCCCCATTTCCCAGATTTCCCTTCTCCCTGTCCCCAATCAGCTGGATAGCCATAATATGTTGCAGTGAAATAATATACATGGTATATGTGTCCATATATATATATATATATATATATATATATATATATATATATATATATATATATCAGATAGCTCACACACATAAGTTCAGCAAAAGTAAGAAAATAACAGTTCACAGTTTTGTACTTTAAATTTCTTAAATATATTTCATTACACTGGGTCTGTTTTCATTTTTCACCATGTTTAGTTGACACAGTTATGAAAATAATATTGTCTTAGTATGTAACAGAAGCAAGTAATTTTTTTACAACTGGCAATTAAAATAAGTTATGTGTAGTAGTGATTTCTTTTTATATTTCATTAGATACCTCAGTCTTTTCCTTACCACCATAAAAGTACCATAAACTTTAAAGATATTTTCAAATATAGGAAATGCATTTGAAACCTGGATCCATATCATGGATTACATAACCTTAAGGGTTACTTTTACTCCTTTATCTTCTGGTTTTAAAATAACACAAAATATGGGAAAAAGTTGAGAAAAGACACTAGTATATTCATTGAATTTATCATATAAAATAAGTTATATATGATGGGAAACATTACTATAGACTCAACAAACAAGGACATTTTTATAAAGTGAAAATTGGTTATTCAATTTATCTTTCTAGGTTTATTTTAATACTTCAGAAGTCTTTACTATAATAAACAACAATGTGAAGTCATTGTAATTATAAAGATTTTGAAAACAATATAAGAAATTGAGGAGTTCCGGGGAAGATGGCTGACTAGCAGACACACCGCACACTTTGAGAAATAAGGGCCAGGGGTTCCAGCAGGGATCCAGAACATGGACACAAGCCGAGACCACCTGCTGAATTCCAGGCACCTCCGAGCACAGGATCTGTACAACTGGAAGCCACAAGCGTTGACCAGCTTGCAGGAGGCAGTGAGTCGTCCAGGAAGGCAGTGAAAGACCCCCCAAGGCCTCTCTCAGGAGAGCGTACCCCAAAACTCCAATAACCACACCAGGAGATGCAAAAGCAAGAGGATTTCATTCTTCGGCTGCGCAGTCAGGCTCCACAAGCAGGCAGATGAATGTCCAGGCAAGATGGAGCCCCGAAGAACAAAGGAGCAGGGTATTTATAGACAGAAGCTATCTAATTATAATATAGCTCAGGTCATAGGGTGTGTGGTATTTTTATTGGCTCCTTTCCTTTATCTGTATGCCTCTTGATTAACCAATTTCCTTGGAGCCACATCCCAGGGCCAGCCCACATTATTCCAGGACAGCCATATGCTTCCTTATATGGTGTCTGTTTTTTTTTTTTTTTTTTTTTTACTTTCTGGTCTTTGTGACCAGACATTCTTTAAGGAGGGGGAAGTAAGTCTAAAAATGGAGTCTGCTTTATAAAATGGATTCTTCAGCAGATTCTGCCCGCTGGCGCCTGAGGCTTTCCTTTGGCTCCATTTTCCATTGGCGGCTTTTCTTCTGCGGGTTTCCTTGTGCTTTGGTCCCCACCCTCCCACCCTCTGTCTATCCTGCCCCTCCTGGGCACTAGTGTGTCTTTTTCTACTTTTTGTTGTTTCTTTTTATTTTATTCCTTATATTAATATTCTTTCTTCATCGGTCTCTGTACATAGCCCCTCCCCCCCACACTCCGGCCTCCAGCTTGTCTGCTCTGACCCTTCCCATCCCTACACGGCTTGCTTGTTTTTTTTTCATTCTCTTTCACCGGTTCAACTGGGGCTTCCTTCGTAGCCCCTCCCTTTCACCCTCCGGCCTCCAGCGTGTCTGCTCCGCCCCTCCCCCTACATTGCTTTCTTGGTTTTTTTCTTCATTCTCTTTCACACGTTTAACCAGGGCCTCCTTTGTAGCCCTCCCCCTGCCCCCCTGGTCTCCAGCGCGTCTCCGCTCCTTTTCTGTGCCTGAGGAACCCATCAGCCCCTCTATCTGTGCCCAGAGATCCCAGCAACACTAGATCCAGGGATCTCAGCAGACTCACCCCCCTGCCCCTCCCCGCGCCCACCTCATCCCCTGGGACTGTAGACCTCTGTGGGCCTGTTCCCCTGGCCTACCTAATCTGGTGGCCCCAACCCCTTTACCCACAACATCCGGGGGTACGCGATCCCTCCCCACAACCACCAAGCCCCACAGCCCCGACAACTGAAACCGCCCCACTGCCCACTGTGCTCTGCCATCCCCCACACCCACCGACCTCTGCAGATATCTCAAAGGCACTCTGCCAACCACCTCAAGTGGAATCAAAATGAGCATACCTCAACACAAGAACATTACACCAGCTGAAGAAACTGCACCAAATGACAACAACAACACCTCTAAAGAGAGAGCAGAAGCAGGACCAGGATGACACGACACGAAACCCCGATCATACTGGCACAGATCCTAAGGAGAACTTAATGTTAGTCATGCAAGAAAAGATGGACCAACATATTGAATGGGTGAAAAGTCAGTTCATTAGCTTTGCCAACGGCCTTAATATATTAGAGGAGAACCAAATGGATGTCAGAAGAGATATATCAGAACTAAAGAAAAGCCAACAAACTGAAGGTATCAAAAACCAGCTCTCCAAATTAACCAAAGACATCTGCAAATATAAGAATGACTGTCAGGAAGAAGTAATTAAATCAAACCTTGAAATGAAATCACATCTGAACAGGATGATAGAAGCAACTCAGAAAGAAGTTGCAGAAAACAAAAACCACATTGAAATAATAAGAACATCCCTAGAATCTTACCAACAGGATCAATCACTGGGAAAACAGAACCTCAGAAATGGAAGACAGAACAGAGGAGAATTCAAGGGAAATCAGAACCTTGACAAAATTCAAAAGAGCAGGTGAACAAGACTCAAGGGAAATGTGGGACACCATAAAAAAACCTAATCTCAGGATCATGGGGATTACGGAAGGAGAAGAAAACCAAATGAGGAGCATAGAAAATATTTTCAATAGAATTATTCAAGAAAACTTTCCATACTTGGCAAGAGATAGTCCTGTACAACCAAAAGAGATATGGAGGACTCCAAACAAATTGGATCAAAAGAGGAACACCCCAAGACATATCTTAGTTACAATGCCAAACATTGAGGATAAAGAGAGAGTCCTTAGAGCAACGAGAGAAAGGAAACTCACATATAAAGGAAAACCCATCAGAATCACGTCAGACTTATCCATAGAAACTTTAAAAGCCAGGAGAGCTTAGAATAAAGCGATTCTAGGCCTAAAGAAGAATGGATTCCAACCTAGACTATTCTACCCAGCAAAGTTATCCATCATAATTGATGGAGCAATTAAAGTATTCCACGAGACTAATCAGCTTCACTATTACTTGAGCACAAAGCCAAACCTGCAAAAGATACTTCATGAGATATCCCTTGCAGACGAAAAAAAAAAAAAAAAAAAAAAAAAAAAAAA
>PVHP010055923.1:0-10001 GCA_004024765.1 Zapus hudsonius
CCATCAACTACATTATGTACTGTATTAGTGGGCTAGGACCACTCTGACAATGCATCCCAGACTGGGTGACTTATACAGAAGACATTCATTTTCTCACAGTCCTGGAGACCAGAGGTCACTGGTATAAGAGCTGATAAGATTGGCTTCGCCTCAGCATTCATCTCAGGGCCTCTGAAGCGCTCTCCCTTCCTGTCTCCCCGTGTGGCCACCCTCACGACTTGTGCTCACCCTTGCTCTTTTATAAGACATCAGTCATATTGGGTTAGGATGCATTCATATCATGTCATTGCAGCTTAATCACCTCTTTAGAGACCCAATGGTCAAATATAATCATATTTTGGGGTATCAGAGGTTAGGACTGAAGCATGATTTTGAGGAGGGAACATTACTGAGTCCTCCTATACTACACATATAGTTTACTTTTCAAGGGACCATGTGCTAGAAGCTTGGCCCTCAGGAAATCATGGTGAGCTAATGTGGCCTTTAAGAGATGCATTCTAGTAGAATATTGGTGAGTTATTAGGGTACCATCCTAGGGATAGATTAATGTAGTTCTCTCACAGGATTAGGTTCCTATGACAAAAAAGGTTGTTATAAAATGAACCAGCATGACCCTTAAATATTCCTTCCTCTCTTGTCACGTGACTGTTTTTCCCTTCATAAGTTTCTACCATGATACTATCTTCTACATTGTAATTAAAAAGTGCTCACCAGTGGTTAAATTTAGGAGTCACATAACCTTGAACTTTCAGCCCTTCTCATCAAATTGAGAGATTAAAAGCTTTTTTCTTTACACATTATCCAGCTTTGGGAATTTTGTTATAGCATCATACAACAGACTGACACCTTAGGTATACCTTCAATCAAATTACTTAGCTGGATCTTGCATGTATATTTGGAGTTTGTACCATGGTCACCTCTTGAAGAATTGCAAATGCTGTCTGTGAGGTAAAAATACATGTCTCATTTCTCCAAACATGGTGTCTTGGTATAAACATGTTCATATTAATATACTTAATATTCATATCTCACAGTTATAGTTATTTCCAAAAATAATAACACTGGGCTTATTTAATGTATTCAAAGTACAAATAAAAGATATTTATCTAGTTTGAATGTCTAGAACTGGTATTTATTTGGAATTCATGTGCTCGTGGGTTCCTGAGTGTGGTGTCCACATTGCGTGATATAGTTTGAATGTGGAATGTCCCCCATCAACTCAGGTATTTGAGCACCTGGTCTCCATCTGGTGGTGCTGTGTGGGAAGGTGTAGAGACTCCCAGGGACAAGGGCATCTGTGTGGGCATGCATGGGGGTCTCATAGCCAAGTCCTGTTCTTTCCACTTCCTAACTGTGGGCACCATGATGCCAGTGGGCCTCCTTCTACAGGAAGCTTTCTCTGCCATGTAAGATAAAAATACCAGAAAGCAAGAAAGTGATGCATTCTATGCCTGGGCATTTTTCATGATAAATATGCTTGCTGATATATTTCTGAAGAAAACAGAATAAAGGCAATAGAAAAAGAAATCACTATATTAAGTTGGGCAAAGAAATCTTGAAGAGGAATGAAAGGGAAAGGTCACTGTGACTTTGGACCCCTACCACAGGCCTGACCTCAGAAGAGGGTGGTCCCCACTTCAACCCCACCCGATGTGCTGTGTTTTGTGTTCTGCCTTTTCATCTTTTGATCTTTTTGAGATTTTGCCAAAATTCGGGTCACTTGTCTTCTTCCCTTCCTGTTTTTGTCTCAATTCTGAGTCTTGCCAACTAAAACTCAGGCATTGAAAGCCACCCTTTCTGTGACAGACTGGCCACCACTGCAGAGTGATCCTCGTGGGAAACACAGAGAGGGTACCCTGGCTGTGAAGGGTGAGAGTGAGGGAGAAGAGAGGGATAGATTGAATGAGAGAACAAAAGAAAAAAAAAGGAAGAGAAAAGCAAAATCAAAGGCAAGGAAGAGAAGGAGGAGCTGAGTGAATAATCTGGAGCACCCTTGCCTTTCCTTGTGAATTGCAGCCTTTCACCTTGTTCCCTTTCCGTCGTGTTTTTCACTAACATCTTCTTTTGCACCAAAGCAGAAAACCCATCGCTGCAGTGTTTCAAAGGTGTGGCTTTGATGTTGTGTTCCTTAGAGAAATCACAAACTTTTCACTCAAGTGAAGTTGACTAAAATGGCCCCAAATAAGAGTTATTATTACAATGCTCTTGGCTGTGAAAATGACAAAGTGAATTTAGGCCAGAGAAGGCTTTATGGGGAAAACCACACCCCCCTACTGCCTCTGATCTAGAGTCCTGGAGCCATGGTGATAGGACAGACCACACACTTTCCATGGAAGCAGACCCAAACACTTGTAAATAACGACAACCCAGACCCATCAGTCCTCTTTGTTAAGTTTTATAGAATGCATTTTGATAATATCCGTGCTCTTTCTCTTGTCCCCCTCCCATTGAAAGTAGTCGCCTAAACGACTTCTACTTTGATATGCATTTTTCATGACACACTGTTTAAATGCACGTGTGGGGGGGTTATTTACTGCAGCAAGAGTAATTTGCCAATAATACCACACTGAAGGAAATATCCTCCCCACCTCCAGCAACCATTGACTACCACATGCTTCAGCTGTAGGAAACAGAGATGCCGAGCTAGAAATGACTTAGAAATTTCCTTCCTGGCAACTAACTTTCATAGTATTGGAAGGTGCCAGGCAGGCTGCTGGAAGAAAAAAGTCATAGATAGTATTTCTGAGCAGTGGATCCTGTGTGATACCCAAGTCCAGTGTGCCCATTGTAGAAATAATGATGTTAGTGGTATAGGGGTACCCAACTGCTTTCTGATTAGATTTGAGCCCCCCCTCCATGAGAAGGAAATCATGACTGATACTGAAAACCTCGGCCAAAGCTGGTGGCTGGGGAAGGGAAGAAGCTACTCCTGTTGTTTGGCTACATGGATACGTTTGGCCTTCAATCTGCCTTCTAATCATTCATGTTTATGATCATAGGTCAGTGCTTTCCTCCCTTTACAGTGGGCAGCCATCATGAAGGAGACTCAGAAATCATCCATGTGATGAGGATTCATGACAGTTGGACACTCTGTCTAAAATTCCACATCTGTGTCACCTCCTCAAGGTGGGAAGATTGTGAGCCAGAGGATAGGGAAGAGTGCCATGCAATGCTGTCTTTAGACACGACGAGGGTATGACACTCCTGGCCTCCAAGGAATGTAGGTCACCCGTAAGAGACTTGCTGATGATCACTGAAAAGAAAAAAGAGGGGATTTTTTGCTCGGGAGATTGCTCAGTTGGTAAACATATGTCTTTCAAGATGGGGACTTGCAAGATTGGAACCCTGGCATCCAAGTGGAAGCCAAGCATGGTGATGTTCACCTGGGATTTCGGTGGAGTCAAGAAGATCCATGGAGCCTGCTGCTGGCCGGCTTGTATAGCCTAATTGGTGGCCTCCAGGCCTAGGAGATAACCTGGCTCAAAAAGATGGATGATACTTCCAAGGAAGACCCCCAAATTTATATACATGCACATGTAGCCATACCCCACACACACATACTCCCACACATAAACACATATGCATACATATACACAAACACATATATTTTTAAAAGGGGTGCAGTTCAAGAACATTTTGTGGATTGTTGTAGCACCAGGTCAGAGTATTCAAGTAATCACTGCTAAATAAAGTTCACATTTTCTGTTAAGACTTTTATATGAGAGTTGGGGAGATGGCTTAGTGGATAGACGCACTTACTGTGTAAAGGTGAGGATGAGAACTGAAATCCCCAGCACCCAAATCAATGCTGGGTGGGCGTGGAGATCTGCCACAGGCAGCAAAACAAAACTAAACAAGTGGATGACATCAATGAAAAACTTTTGAAACTTTTGGCATAACAAAAGACAAAACAAAGTTAAAATTGGAAGGAAACCTATGTAATAGAAGAATAATTTGGCAGACGAGTTAATATCCAAATGATAAAGGATTAATATCTAAAATCTATGTCACCCCTATAATTCAGTAGGAAAAAACAACCCCCAAAACAAGCACATGACCTTATTGCCAAATGGGTAAAAGACCCCACAAGACATTTCTTGGAGTTCAGTGACTATGTGAGACAGTGCTCATGTCACAAGTCATGAGAAAAATTGAAATGAAGTCACATTGAGAAAAATGTCACTTCATATCAGTTTGTTAGGATGGCTCTTATCAAAAATCAAAGGGCAAGTGTTAGCACGGATGTGGAGCAAAGGGGAGAATTATATGGCAGGCCAATTAATTATAGTTACAGTGGAAAATAATATGGAGGTTGCTCACAAAATTTTAAAAAAGAAACAAACAAAAAAGCAAACTTCCAATTGACCCAGTAACCTCATGTGTGTGTTTGTGAGTGTGTGTTGTCAATGGATTTAATATTACTAAGTCAGAGATGTCAGATCTCCCAAGATCCCTGGAGCATTATTCATAGAATAATAAGGATGAGGAAACATCTAAACTGTCCACAAACAGATGGCTCAAGGAGTAGTAGACACACAGCCACACACACACACACACACACACACACACACACACACACACACACACACACACAACCTAGAGATGAGGTGGGCATTGCCCATCCATTCAAGGAGGGAAATCTTGGCATTGCTGACAGCATAGAGGAACCAGAAAGACATTCTCTGGCATGAAATAAGTCAAACTCAGGACAACTACAGTCTGACTCCATTCTCATGGAGGGTGTAGATAGTCGATCTTGTGGAAGCTTTGAGTAAAGCAGTAGTTGTCAGGGGCTTAGGGAGGGAGCAGAGGTAGTGCTGGACAGTGTGGACAGTTTCAGTTCATCAGGACAGCCTACATATTAGCTACTCATAAGACTTTTTTTTCTTAGCATTGAGACGTGTGTCATACACACAGTAAAAGTTTCAAGCAGTTCATAAAGATATACATTGAATGTGTCCCATCCAAACCTTTCCTTAGGGGATTTTTCTAACTTGTTTTACATGCATTTCAGATATTTTATCTGCACTATAAAAGCATATTTATATATTCTCTACATTTCTTTTACCCAAAGACTGAAATATAGATGCATCAAGCACAGCTTTTTTTCTTTCCACTTGAACTAAACCATGTGTCGTTCAAATTGTTATCAGTATGCATAGATAGATGTCATATTGTTTAATAGTTTTACTATTGCAGATTTCCTGCCTTCCTCTTCATGGCCAGTTAGCTGTTCTGGCTATTGTGAAAAGTTCCATGAGTACATCTATATAAACACACAGGATAACCACACACTTGTTTATGTATCATATTGCATCTGTAGAAGGACATTTCTGAGTTAAAAGGAGTTAGATCCAGGAGTTAGTGAAGCAGTTACTGAATTTATTTATCACTTTTATTGGTGTTTGAGACTATTAACTTTCCTTGGGAAAAATAATCAACCTATTTTATTTCTCCACACAACTAAAAATTGGCCATTAAATGGAAGTTGTGTAAGGGGAGGCGGATAACAGTGGGGTGAACACCTGAAGCTCCACTCAGTGCACTTCCCCCAGAGTTTGTATCTCAGCATGCCAAAGAATTGGACAAGTGTAGATAGAGAGCATTATTTCTTTACATCACACACGTTTATTTATATCAGAGTAAATTTGGAGGATTCAGGAGTGGGATTAGGGAAAGTAGCCCATTCCTTATTTAAAAGGAGAAGTTACAGAGCTCTCCTCCACTAGTGGGGAGACAACACATGGGAGAGGATTTAGCCACATATCCAAACAAGCAGGAGAAGGGAAGATATCAGAGGGCTCCCATTCATGAGGAAAAAGGTTCATGTGGGAAAGAACCCTGAGCCCCCACTACCACCACCACAGCTTAAATTACCCAAGCCTTGGAGAGGTCTTTCTGCTGGGGGGGGGGGAGAGAGAGAGAGAGAGAGAGAGAGAGAGAGAGAGAGAGAGAGAGAGAGAGACCTCCAGAGTCATCATACTGCAGGTCTCAGTGGCCAGGAGCCCAGTCTTCAGCCATGCACCCAAATCCAAGATCTCCTTGCCTTTCTCTTGCACCAACACTGCAGAGAGCCACAGAGCGAGCCCACACAGAGTGATGCGGGAGCGCAGGGCAGAGAGTGAGGTTCCAAGGGCCTTGAACAAAATCTCAACCAAGCTAGCATGTGAGAGAACAAATTGCTAAAAAGGAAGACTGGGAACTCCCCACCTCCAAGTGAAACTGACAAGAACCAATCACGCAGGCGCAGAAGCACTCCAGCCCATCTAAGGGTAACCAGCTACTCATGATAGTATTACACACACCCCATGGTGGAGATTTAAGATACCCAATGCATGAAGATGTATGTAGAACTACAGGTAACCACGGATGGAAAAGCCAACACTGCAAAATAGCCAGAAGTCTCTCTCAAAACCGGCAAATGACCCCCTCAACCTGCACTATGTGTCAGCAAAGCCTCGCCCCTTCTACAGGGCTTTTTTTTTCTATAAAAATTATTTATTTATTTACTTGCAAGCAGAGAGATATAGAAGAGAGATAGACAGAGAGAATGGGTACACCAGGGCCTCTGCAAACGGACTCCAGATGCATGCACCACTTGTGCACCTGGCTTTACGTGGGTACTGGGGAATTGAACTTGGGTGGTTAGGTTTGGCAGACAAGTGCCTTATCCGATGAGCCATTCCCCTGGCCCACCGCATTACCTTTTCTTTCTTTCTTTCTTTCTTTCTTTCTTTCTTTCTTTCTTTCTTTCTTTCTTTCTTTCTTTCTTTCTTTCTTTCTTTCTTTCTTTCTTTCTTTCTTTCTTGTCCATAATGAGTTACATTGTTTAGTGGGTCAACAACGAGTTGTTATCCCCAATTCCTCATTGCCCCCCCTTCCCCATCCCCAGCCAGCTGGATATCCTCCTCTATGGGCCATCTGAATCAGTCTTTGTGGTAGCATGGATAGCCTAGTATTCAGCCGGGTTCTCCTGGCCCAAGTGTGTTGTCGCTTGGAAACTTCCTCCCTGGCCTGGCCCACTTCATCCCTGCAAGTATTCTTTCCTTAATCAATTCTCTTCCTTTTCTCTCTACTATCTACATGCCCTCAGACAATTATTGATTCCTGGACACAAGAACTTGGAGTTCCTTGGGAGGGTCCCTCTGAACCTCAACTTCAGCTGATGTTAAAAGAGGGTGAACAGGAAGAAGAAAAGCTAAAACTATCTCCCGCTTACCATACAAAGCTGCCAGCTGGAAGCCTGCCCCAATTAGGGAGAGTTATGCTAAGTGGAGAGGGAGGTTAACTGGGTGCATCCTCATCTGCTTCCCTCCCTGATGAGTAGGGACCCTTCCAGCAGGGATGGTCCTGTGTATCCAAACATTCCTCCTTGGCATTCCAGCCCTCACCTGGAGTGAGGTGTGCTCATCAAGGAACGAAACTGGCCAATAATTGGCTTTATTTTCTAACCTGTATGTTAGCAGTAAGCCAACAACAGGAGATGCAGGGAAACAGGGAACACCCGGTTGTGAACAGTGCATTAGCCAATGCTGTCAGCACCATCAGAAGGTAATCATAGAGCTGCAAGCTTAGCATTCTTTGCATCTGATGAACAATGTGTTAGAAATGCACAGAAATCACAGCACTAGTGGAGGTGACATAATTTTGATTAAAATTACTTACAAAATCCAACACTTTCACTTATACAAGCTTTGCTTTTGAAGTGTACAAAAATTAGGCTGCTTATATTTCTATAATTAGTGAGGGGTAGACTACAGTATATTTATGAAGTCTTAATTTATACCCTGAGACGTTAACTATTGTGAGATGTGGTCTCTTTAAGAAAATAAAACAGTGGTGGTAAGAATCATCTAAAATCTACATGGAGAAAATACTAAAATGCCGCCAGTGGAGAAAGGAAGGTTTGTAAAAATAGAAAAACATATCATGTTCTTGGGTAGAAAGAATAAGTGCACATCATAAAAGATTAGTTCTCTCAAAATCCCTTTAAATAAAGTGCGATTCCTAGACAAACAATCAAGAGATGTTTCAGAGAAATGCTTTGAACTTCATTAGGAAAACTGAGACACGTCTTAATGAGGGAAGGCATACCTGGTATATGCAGTTCTGAATCTCAAGAATGAGGCAGAGTGGTCCATAAGCAGAGAAATGGATAGGACTAAATATTCAGTGTAGACATAGATTGTAATACTCATGGATAATGAGGAATATGGAATTACTTCATATTTTCGTGAAAGACAGAGGAATCAATAGTGGTAGTTAGACAATGGCAGAATCATCTAGACAAGACCAGAGTCACATCTCACCACTAAAAACTGTTGCAATTCAAGAAAAATGAAGAATTTACCATAAGAAAACATTGCATATAATATGGTAGAAAATACATTATATTATAATATAAAGGCTTTCACTTGTGTAACTTAAATACAAAAATCATGAAAATTATTTAGATAAGTTCAACTCCAGAAAAGTAAACTCCTGTCGAGCTCCTACGAAGAAAACCCAGATGATAATACAATGGGGAAGTAAAATAATATAGAAAATGTGCTGTTTTATTATTAAAAATCACTATCACAAATGAAAAGACTGTCAACCCAAAAGGGTGAGGAAATGATACAAACTAAGAGAATATAAGCTAGAAACATGTCTTCTTTTCAAACATCTGTGTTCACTCTTAATAATAACAAAAGAAATATAGATTGAACTATATCAAGTTGGCAGACGCTGTAGAGCTTCATAGTATATCACTTAGATAAGAATGGGCTAAGGAAATAGTTTTAAATATTTATTAAATTTTGACTCTAGAAATGATTATATGACCTATTTTGAAAATGCAGAGAGGTCATTTTATTTGTTTCTTCTACTGAGGAAAAAAAAAACCAGTAAATTAGCAACTCCATGAAAGAGAACATGAGGACACAAGTTTAGTTCAAAAGTGAAATTGAGAAATATGTCTGTTTCAGCTGCTTTTTTTTTCTGAGAACATTTGCTGAACCAGGTCACTTTAATTGTAAGTTTGACACTCTTCTGAAATATGGATAGAAAGAAAAGCAAATGACAGATTCTTCCAATACACACAGCACACCCAAAATCTCTAGAGCCTTACAGTAAAGTGAAGGGCCAATTGAATATGCCCATCGGGGAAATGTTAGACTATGCAAAATACTTTTGATTTTGGAATGAAGGGATCCCCAAATATAAGAGATCCACAGCCTGCCAGGCACCACAATAATTCACATTGGGGTAATCTTCACATACTATAGTCCTCAATAATTATTTCTGCAGATTATTATTATATTTAAAATATTCAGTACACATCAAGGATAACAAGATATACAAAAAATTACAGTAAATGGTGTGAGCCACCCTAAAGAAAACATGCATAAAAATGGACTTACAAATATTTAGCTATTAAAATTTCCAGATGTACACAGATTTTATAAAAGATTGAATGCATGTGCATGGAGCTGACACTATAAAAATGAAATAACATAACAAATTTGAAGAAACAAATAAAATTTTGAGTACTTAAAGAAAATGTACAGCTTCAAACTTGCAGACAAATACATGGGGTTATCAGAATAACCTGTATCATCGAGAGAGGGGACGGGAGGGGGGAAAAGATGAAGGAAGAGGAGAGAAGAGAAAGAAAATAGAAATTGAACTACCATATGCCATATGGCCTAAAAATCAAACTAGTGGACATATAACTCTCCCACTCAGTTCTGGAGGCTCTCTGTGAGATAGAAATAATGGTGTGATGGTTAAATTCATTGTCAACTTGACCTGTGTAATAATCCACAGTAATCTTGGGCGGGTCTCTGAGTTTGCCTGCAGAAAGGATTGACAAAATCCTTTTGGGATTTTGGAGAGGGGAGGAGGTCCCTTCTCCAGAGTGAACCCTTCCTCCCAGTGGATGGGCCTTCCAGAAGGGGACTGAATATAAATAAGCTTGAGGGGAAGGTAACCTCTCTGCTCTTCCTTCCTCCCCTGGCTAC
>PVHP010055925.1:0-10026 GCA_004024765.1 Zapus hudsonius
CTTTTTAATTTTTGTGTGTACGCATGCTTTTGTGAGGGATGGGGTGTATGTGTACATGCATGGAGGCCAGAGGACAACATTGAATGTCCCCTGTCAGGTACTCTGACCAGCTCCTTTGAGACAGGGGCCCATAGTGGCCTGCAGCTCACTTGTTAACTAGAGCAGCCAGCCAGCAGGCCTCAAGGACCTGTCTCCTATTCCCACCTCCCCAGTCTGTGATTACAGACACATGTCTACCATTTTACATGAGAACTAGGGATCTGACTTCAGCCCTCCTGATTATAATGCAAGCACTTTTCTCCCCAGCCTAAATAAAATAATGTTTTTTGAATATTCATTTGTTGTTAATAATTAGACACAGTATGAACAAGTCTTGTGTTGGTACATTTCCCTCCTCCCTGGCCCCAACTCCCTCAAAAAAAAAAAAACAAAAAAAAAACTGGTGACTGCTTGTATAGCTCATAGCCCTTCACCCCATGGAGTGTTCCAGGAATCCCCCCGAGGGGCCCTCAGTGGATTGGGGGCAGGAAGGAGACAAGTGGGGGTACCAACACAAGACTTGTTCATACAGAGTTTCTACTTATTAACAATAAAGAAATAATGAAAATTAATAACCCGGTTCCTTGTTTCACTAGCCACATTTTGGTGACTACACTGGGCAGTGGGGAGTTTGGACTATCGCCATTATCACCGGAAGCTCTAATAGAGCCTGCTGGGTACACTGTTGCTAAGAGCACAAAAACTCCCAAGTCAGACAACTCGAGTTTAAATCCTACCTCTACCAACTGCTAGTGTTCCTTCAAGCATGCGAGTAACCCCTCTCAGACTCAGTTTCCCCATCTATAAAATGTGGGTGGTAAAAGTACCTACCTCTTTTTTATTCTTGAGGGTTTTTTTTCCCCCAAGGTAGGGTCTCACTCTAGCCCAGGCTGACCTGGAACTCACTATGTAGTCTCAGGGTGGCCTTGAACTCATAGGGATGCTCCTACCTCTGCCTCCCAGAGTGCTGGGATTAAAGGCGTGCGCTACCACAACCAGCAGTTGGAGTTGCTAAGGATTTTGTGAGTCGGTCCACCAACGTACTTGACATAGAGCCTGGTACAGCACAAGTAGCCAAAAGAATCTCATCTGCGTTTATTATTTGTTGCTGGTGGAGACAGCCTCACTTTGCAGAGATCAGATTGACAAGTTGGGGTGGGGGTTGAGAACAGGGGCTGCTGGGTACAGAACCCCTTCTTCCCAGCATCTCCTCATGCCCTGTGAAGCTGGGTTCTGCAGGCTCCACCGGGCCAACTTACGTACAGGCTGTCTGTTCTCCGCAAAACCCTTGCGCAGAAAAATGCAGGCCGGGCCCAGCAGGTTGTGCATGACTGCGCAGTTCTGGGCCAGCGTGAAGAGTGGTCCGGGGAGCTCCCCGCTCGACGTCACCCCCTCCTCGTTGGTCTGCACCACCATGTAGCTGGTCTTCTCCTCCTGCCGCATCTTCAGCCAGCACCAAGCAAATACAAAAGAGGTAACAGGTCACCTCCCTGCCCACTGGGCTTCCCTGGTCTCCGCCTGGCTCTTGCTTCTAGCAAGGGTTCTCCCCAAGAGAAGATCTTCAAAGGGGTGGGGTTCAGGAAGCCTTGGGAGGTACAGGGGCAGGCATTTAATTGATCCTGCTGATGGAGATGTCAATCCTGGGAGGAAACAGCCATTGCAAAGAGAGCTAGGGGTGATACTTGCTGGGGGACGTATGCACATGCATACTCACGTGCACATACACGTGCAAAGACTCATACACTCACATACATGCAGAAACCCAGAGAGAATCACACAGAGGGAGGCTTCTGTTCTAGTCAATGAAAAGTGTTCACTCAGAGCATCGCACAACAATGTCCCAGCTCAATCCTGAAAACTACGTCGTGTCTCCAGCTCTCTGATGGACTCGGCCCCTACCAGAGCTTGGAAGGGTGGGGGCAATTCGAGCTGGTAAGGTGGAGAACAGGCTCAGTGAGTCTGCTGGATGGCAGTTACAGATGCCATCACTGATGGGCGGGCAAGGCAGGCAATTCGTAAGAGGTAGGGATGGTGTGGTGGTTTGATTCGGGTGTCCCCATAAACGAATGTGCTCTGAATGCTTGATCCCCAGCTGATGGCAGTTTTGGAACTGGAACCTTGTTGGAGCTGTGTTGTTAGGGGCGGGCTTATGGGGGTTACAGCCAGCTTCCCCTTGCCAGTGTTTGGCACACTCTCGTGTTGCTGTTGTCCACCTGATGTTGTCCAGGAGGTGATGCCCAGCCTCTGCTCATGCCATCGTTTTCCCTGCCATCGTGGAGCTTAAGTCTGTAAGCCTTTCCTCCACAAGCTGCTCTTTGTTGGGATCTTTCTGTGTAGAAACAAGAAGCTGACTACACACCAGATGGGGACAAAATGGACATTGTGTGCCCATTTTAAATGGAAAACACTGCCAGGCATGGTGGCACACGCCTTTAATCCCAGCACTCGGGAGGCAGAGGTAGGAGGATTGCCATGAGTTCAAGGCCACCCTGAGACTACATAGTGAATTCCAGGTCAGCCTGGACTAGAGCGAGACCCTGCCTCAAAAAACAAAAAAACAAAACAATAAATGGAAAACACTGCTTCACCCCAGCCCAGAGGTACCAGATCTCTTGATTTAAAGCACTAAGTGGGCCAAACAACACACCTGTACTCAGATTCCATCCATTTGTGACTGCGTGATTAAACAGTCTCTCAACAGTTCTTCCCCTCCGCCTGCTTTCTCTGGCTCCCTGCCCAGGCCAGCTTGGACTGCTGGACCTCTAGAGGCTGAGGCAGAGGCCTTTTCTGCTGACCGAATATAGCCATGCTCCCAGGCCCTGGCCAACCTTTCCTTCTCCCCTCAGGTTCCCACGCAGCTATAAAAAGTCAGCTCTGCTCACAGACTTTCCCCTTAGGACAGCAGCAGAATTCAGACAATATGTGGCTGGACCCAGGCCTCCCCAGAAACAAGGTCACAGCACTCGGCCCGGAAAGGGTGGCCTCCCCCATCATGGCGACCTGCAGCAGTACCTTGCCAAGGAGAACCCGGGTAGCTGGACCCCCAGGAGGGCTATCTGCCTGAGACTGGCTGCATATCCCTACATCCCATCCAGCCCTCTTCCTGCCAGTTGCCTCCAGCTAAACAAAGGCCACACCAAGAAAATCTCAAGACCCTGAAACGACCTTCCCTGTCAAGACCACCTCCACCAGGTCTTTCCATGTTTCTTTCCCCCAAAGCCCCCCTCTTCCCCCGGTGGGGTTACTAATGGAGATTCCCTTCTGATCCTTCCTACTGTCCTATGTGTCTTCTGGGCTAGAGAAGGAGGCCTCAGTGCTTTGATTTCTCAAATGGAAAGCAATGAGAAAGAAACAAATAAATAAAAATGGGAAGTAATGACTCAGACCCAAAATGAAAAACTTCAGTCCAAGGCTTCAAGGGTGAGTTTTAGGAAATCTCAGAACATGAGGGATGTCACACAGACCGGGGCCCATTTTGGCTTGATGCTCCAGAGAGGCAAAACTAAGCCTCCACTCCTGTCACTCACACTTTAGGACCTAGGGTGGAGCTAGTGCAGACCAACGGAGACCCTTCCCCTGGGGAGGGATCCGAAGGAAGAAGCTTGGGAATGGACAGTGGCCTAACCTGCAGAAGAAAAACCTCACATGACTGTTGGTAGACTTTGTTTCTGGCTGAATCTCACATACTTGGCTGAAGATGAGCACGGTGTAGGAATGGAGAGGCAGCAGGTGCACAGGACTCTAAGAGGCAGGTTCATAAGCTGGCTTCAGACACAGTCTTAGGGACAAGCTTTGGCTCTGTGGCAGGTCATTTCATGTCCCTGTACTTCAGCGTCCTTTTCTGTACAGTGGAGATAACCATGTCTACTCATAGACTTCTTGTGAGAAACAAATTTTTCTCTGTTGCCTATAAAGTGCTTTGCATAGCATCTAGAACACGGTAAGAGCCAAATAAATGCAGTTGCCATAGTGATGACAATGGTGGTGGTGGTGATGCAACCTTAAGAGATTCTGGGTGCCAGAAGGCATTTACTTCAGGCTCCAAAGGAAGTGGGGGAACATCTGCCAATCAAGAAAGAAATGAGAAGGATGGAGGGGAATTTGTTCCCACAAAGGATGAACCAGTTGTGGCTGGGGAATTTCCATTACTTCACTTGATCATAACACTGCCTGGCACCAAGTTGCCCCAGGAAGCTGTAGCTTTTCTCTAGCTAGTGATAGCACCTGACAGCCTGGTCCTGCCCAGTTCAGGGCCCAAAGCAGGTCACCTATCATCATTTCCAGTTCCCCAGCTACCACTCAGGAAACGGAGCCATGGTCCAACAATGTCTCCTGGTACCCAAGGGACATGTCCTGGGTATGGCCTGGAGACAGGAGAGGCCAGCATGTTAAGACAACCTCACGACTTTTTGGCTCTCTAACCACACAAGCTGGCCAAGAGCAGGTCACAACTCCCTCTCCCTGCAGGTGGTCCAGGAGAAGTTGAAGGCTTACTGAGATGGGAGAGAACATTGTTGAACTGAGTAGGAACTTGGATTAGAAATCTTGAAGGTCGGATTCAGGAATTTATGAGTAACATTTCTGACAGCAAGAGAAAAGGAAAGGCAGGAAAAACCATACACGAAATACCAGCTCCAACTCTCCAGTCAGGGTCTAAATCCCAGCTCTGCGTGCTGTTGACCATGTGACCTCAGGAAGACGCTTATCTCAGTGTCCAGCTTCCTTCTCTGCAAACTAGCCAAGAGAACTACTTAGTGGAAAAGAGCAAGTGAGATAACAGATGTCTGATATGTTATAAATAGTCCCGAAAAAGAAATTATTTCTAAGAAATATGAAATTGGATGCAGGAAGTTTTATGGTCATTTACCTTATTCTGTGGACTCAGAATCTCTTTAGCTATATGTTTATGTGCTGAGCATGCACAAGGCTCTGAGTTCCATCTAAGAATCTCAAATAACAATAATGAGCTCTCCTAGCTGGGCGTGGTGGCTCACCACTATAATCCCAGCACTAGGGAGGCTAAGGCAGGAGGCTCTTGAGAGAGCTCAAGGTCAGCCTAGGCTCCAGAGCAAGTTCAAGGCCATACTGGGATACATAGAGATGACCTATCTCAAAAAACCAAAGTAATAGTAATAATAATAATCTGTTCTATTTTCCTGTTCTCCTCCATTCTTCATCTCTAAAGCCCAGAGTGAAAAAATTAGTATATTGGTGGCAATAATACTAACATCTATTGAGTGCTATATACTTAAGACCATATATATATATACGATATATATTATATTTACGATATATAATATATATATATATCTTTGTGCATAGCACTTCATTTAGTTCTCACAAACACCTTAAGAGTTAGATATTATAGGGCTGGAGAGATGGCTCAGCGGGTAAGGCACTTGCCTCCAGTGCCTAAGGCCCCAGGTTCAATTCCCCAGGACCCACATAAGCCAGACCCACAAGGTGATGGCCCTGGTGTACTCTCTCTCTCTCTCTCTCTCTCTCTCTCTATATATATATATATATATATATATATATATATATATATATATATATATATATATATCTGCTTGAAAATGAATAAATAAAATATTTTTAAAAAAAGAGTTAGATATTATAAAGATCTGGGTGTACTGGTTCACATTGGTAATCCCAGCACACAGGAAGACCACTATAAGTTTGAATCAGCCTGGTTATAGAGTGAGACCTTGTTCTAACAAAACAAAACAAACTAGATATCAGGGCTGGGTGTGTGGTTCAGTGGGAGAGTATGCTGACATGTATAAGGCCTTCCTTGGGTTTGAGCCACTGAACACATGCCCATTAAAAGACAGTGAGACTACATAGTGAATTCCAGGTCAGCCAGGGCTAGCGTACTACTAGAAAAACCAGGCATGGTGACACACGCCTTTGATCTCAGCACTTGGGAGGATCGCAGTGAGATGGAGGCCACCCTGAAACTACATAGTCAATTCCAGGTCAGCCTGGGCTAGAGCGAGACCCTACCATGGATAGAGAGAAAGAGAGAGAGAGAGAGAGAGAGAGAGAGAGAGAGAGAGAGAGAGAGATTAGCATCCCCAGTTGAGGCACAGAGAGGTTAAGTCATTTGCTCAAGGTTACAGAGCTAGAAAGGGGAGACAGAATCATACACTCTGCTGTGTAAGGGATGATGGATAGGAGACAGAAGGACATTCTTGTTCTTAAGTTCGACTCCTCAAGCTCAGGACAGAAGCCACTGTGAGGCCCTTCACCAGTGACCCTCTACACTAATTTAGATCCGTTTCTATCTCCCTAGACCACCCTGAGGCAGAAGCCTTTCCTAAGAAAAGGACAGACGATGGAGCACTGGGAATCCACAATAGAGACATCAGCCCTCCAAGGGATCCAAGCAGCAGCAAAGATTAAACAGAATTTGATGTGAGCAGCTTAGCCGAATGAGAAAGGCGACAGGCGGAAAAGCCTGAAGTGTCCTAAATTGAGAGGTCATCCAACTGACGGGGAAGGTAGAATGGGGCTGGGATGCAAAAAGGCGCCATTAGCCACCTTCGATCTTGCGTGTGTCAACTGACCCTCGAATCACATTCCTTGTCTGAAAAATAAAAACACTGATGGAAAATATCCTTGTTACTCCGACTTCCTTTAAATCACGTCAAATTCGTTTCTATGGTCTATGGAGAGCTAAAAATACAAGCAGAGCCCACCTGAAGCAAAACACTACAGGTGCCACCCAGACTAGTATGAGAGATGCCCGGGGTCGGGGGAACTATTTGCTTCCCCAAAGGAATTCTTGCAAAAGAATATTCTCCTGGTACTTAAGCAATAGAGCCACTCCAGGGAGGGATTTACATATACTCCTGCTGTACGTATCTCTTGGGCATCTTATTTCTTAAGAGCCCTAAGCCAGTCTGGTCCTTTTTGGCATCCTCTGTTCCAACACAAGAATTATCGAGGGGAGAAGGAAGGGGATACTTTGCATGGATTCCTTCCAGCAGTAATGGGGGTCCCCTCAAACCCCACAATTCTGCAGGCTTCCAGAGCACCTGAGAGACCCTTCATGAATATGAATGAGCACCAAGGCCTATTCCGGGAGGGTCTTCACATCTCACCACATTCAAGGTAGTTATGGACAGATATCCTAATAATCCATTCTTTCCATTTTAAAACCCAGAAGTCCCAAAGCCACATCGTTTCCTTCTCAGCTCTTGTGTAAATTTCCAAATATGGCCTCTCCCCGCCCCCCAAAAAAGCCTGCCACCCCCCCCCCCATCCACTCCCTAGGCAGCTCTAAGTCCTGAAAGCCTGGGACACAGAAACTGTGATAGGAGGGTATCTGAAGGTAGAATTGGGGAAGCACTTTTGGAGAGAATCCCTGGGGAGGGGAACAAGCTTCAGATGCCTACCCCCTTTCGCGTCCAACCTCTGGGACAGGTGGCAAGATGCCTCCGTTCCCACCCCAGGACCTGGGAACTCACAAAACATACCTTCCTCGAGAGGTTTCTCAGGGGGGACTTGACACAGTTGCCCATCCTATGCTGAGACAGCCTCTCTTGGGATCCCCGAGTCCATGAAGGAGGCTCCCGGGGGTGCTAGGAAACCTCAGTCCCGACCACTGCCAACCCCAGCCTCCCTCTCCCTCTGCCTGGGCGGCTCTTCAGCCAGACTGAGCCCTTTCCTGAGCGCCTGCTCTCTTACCCGTCTGTCTGCCCGCTCCTGCTGCCTGGTGTGTGCGTGTGCGTGTGCGTGTGCGTGTGCGTGTGCGTGTGTGTGTGTGTGTGTGTGTGTCTGGGTTTAACTTTCTGGGCACTTTCTTAAGGAGACAAAGACAGAAGAAAAGAGTGCAGGGCACCGAGAAATCGCCCGGAGAGCTGCTGGCAGAGGCGCCCAGCTGGCTGTCATTTGGATCCTATGTATCAGATCAGAGCAGGGTCCTCCATGCTCCTCTGGGCTTCCCTCGGACTGCCTTGGGGAGGGGATCTATGGTGGCAGCTGCAACTGGAAATTAGGCCAAAAGGGGAAGCTGGCTAGTTTGAGGCCCCAAAGCCAGGGTGCCTCATAGCACACAGCACACACACACACACACACACACACACACACACACGCACAGGCATGCATGCATCCGCAGGCCCCCAGGGAGATGTAAGCCTCTTCGGAAGAAGTGAGCTGGTCAAGCGTGCATCATGGCCCCTGGCAATTCCAGCTGGATAAAGAACAAGGCAGGGTCTGGAGATCTTGTGACGTCTCCATTACGCTCCATCGCTGACATGGGGTGAGGCTCCAGGGCTTCATCACAGCTGTGATCACCTCTTCCTTTTGCACCCCCCCCCAACCCATCCTTTGTCATGGAGGAACTCTCTGACCCAAGGGGAGCCATGATCTGGCTCAGAGGGGAGCAGGAGGGAGGAGGCAGAGAGGATGTGGGAAAGCTCTCTGTACCTTCTCATCTTCAGCCTAATCCTGAGTGAGGGTCTTCCATCGGTTTCCTTGGGCTGCAGAGCAGGGAGGCTGTTGTTAGATAAGGTCCTCGAGGTCGCAAGCTGGAACTTTATAACTGACTGACTCTTCCTGGTCCCTTCAGGCTCTTGCTTTCAACGTAGGATCTATGTCCTGCTTGAGGATCCAGCTGAGGCCAGGTACCCAGATTTCGCCAGCAGAGGGCATCAGGGATAGACTGGGGCCACTGATGCAAGCTCAACACCAGTCTGGCTCCTTTCTCAGGGATTTTTGTTTGGGTGGCTGGTCGGAAATCCCACTCCAGAAGGTGGCCAGGGCACAGGCTCGCTCCTAGACGGCTTGGAAGGAGGTCTCTGGCCAGTTTTCAATGTCTGAGGTGTTTCCAGTCACTGCTGCAGCTGCCCTCGATGCCCAGGGAATAACTTAATCTGGGCAGTCACTACCTGCCTTCTTTGGGACAAACCTCTGGAGGGAGAAACTGAAGAAGGTGGAGCCTCCAGCCGAGTGGGCGGAGATGGCTAAGAGGCAGGGTAAAGATGCCAGGGAGCTGGAAAGGGAATGAACAAACAGCCACCATAAATGCTTGGCTCAGTCAAAGCCTCCTCTGGGCGCATGGAGGAAGCACGATGCCGGCCAGAACCAGAGGTCAGGTTCAACAGACTCCAATGAATGGGAAGGATCTGGGGTCAAGGTTGAGTCCTGGCTCTGCCAGTGATCACCTTCCATTTCTGATCTTCAGTTTCCTCCATTGGAAAATGGGACTTCCCCTATCTGGCTAATAAAATGTACACAGGAAAGTGTGTGGCACTTAATAAGCACTTGATAAGTAATTATTCAAGTGGAAGAAGGAAGTGTCAATTGCCCGGCGGAGCTCTGGGAATGTTGCATGGATGGGGGAGGAGGGCCAAGAGGACTGGCGTGGTCCTACCTGGGGGTTGACATCCTAGCAGGTAGGAAAGAGAGTGAGGAGAGCCAGGTGTGGTGAACACCTTTAATCCCAGTACGACAGGAGGCAGAGGCAAGGGGATCACTGTGAATTCAAGGTCAGCTGGGGCTACAGAGTGAGTTCCAGGTCAGCCTGGGCCAGAATGAAACCCTACTTGGAAAGAGAGAGGGAGAAAGGAAGAGAGAGAGAGAGAGAGAGCTTGTTTGAGAGAGATCGTGAGGAGCTGGAAGAACTAATTACATTTCTGAAAAATGCTAAGAAGAGGAAACACAGAATTCTAAGAATGTAAGCCGGGGTCCTACTTAACCTGGTGGGGGGATAAGGAAAAACTTGCAGACAAAATCTAGAAAAGCAGACTTGGGATATACTAAGAGTATGTGATGTTTGAGTCTCAGCACTGAAAAAAATAAAAGGTAGGTAAGGGATCATATGAAAATACTTTAAAAATATTTTTATTTATTTACAAGCAGAGAGAGAATGGGCTTCAAGCCACTGCAAACAAACTCCAGATGCACACGCTACTTTGTGCATCTGGCTTTCTTTTTTTTTTTTTTAATGTTTTATTTATTCATTCTCAAGCAGAGAGAGAG
>PVHP010055927.1:0-10001 GCA_004024765.1 Zapus hudsonius
TAATATCATTTTTCCTTACTACTGAGGACAATTCCATGATGTATTTGTACCATGATCATGTTATCCATTCATCCAGTGATGGGCATTTGAGTTGATTCCAATTCTTAGCTATTATGAATTGAGAGGCTATACACATGATTGTGCAGATATCTCTGTGTTGGGGTGAGGAACTTAAGGGTAGATGCCAAGTAGAGGGATAACTGGGTCCACTGATAGCTCTATATCCATCCTGTTCAGGAGCCTCCACACTGCCTTCCATAGTGGTTATACAAGTTTGCATCCCCACCAGCAGTGAAGGAGGGTTCGTTTTTCCCCACATCCTCACCAACATCTATTGTTGATAGATTTTTTTAATGATTGCCAATCTGATGGCAGTGAGGTGAAATCTCATTGTTGTTTTTATTTGCATTGCCCTGATGATTAATGACATTGAACATTTTCTTAAGTGATAGATAGCCATTTTTATTTCCTCTTCTGTGACTTCCCTGTGTGTTCAGTGCTCCGTTTTGTTAGAGGTCTGGTTCAAATTTTTTTAATATTTTTTTTTCAGTGCTTTGTAGTATCTAGACATTAGACCCCTGTCCATGGTATAGCTGGCAAAGATTATCTCCCAGTCTGATGTTGGTGTATTGGATTTGAATAAGGCATTTTTTTCAGTATAAAAGCTTTTTAGCTTGATGAGATCCATTGATTAAGTGATTGATGCACTTCCTAGGCTATTGGAGGTTTATTCAGGAAGTTTTTCCCTTCTCCTATCTTGTGGAGAGTATACCATAATTTTTCTTCCAGGGTTTTCAGATTTTCAGGTCTTATGTTGGGGTCTTTGATCCATTTGGAGTTGAGATATAGTCATGGTGAAAGAAGTGGATCAAGTTTCATTTTTTTACATGTATTTATCCAGTATATCTAGCACCATTTGTTGAAGATGCTATATTTCACCACTTAACATTGTTGGTAACTTTGTCAAATATCAAGTAACCAGAATTGCTCAAGCTTAGGGCAGCACCTTCAGTTCTGTTTCACTGGTCTGTCTATCTGTTCTTATGCCTGTACCATGAAAATTTTGTTACTATTGCTTTGTAGTACATGCTTAGATCAGGTATGGTGATCCTCCTGAGGAACTTCTTTTACTAAGGATATTTTTGGATATATGAGGCCTTTTCCATTCTAAATAAATTTTGAGATTATATTTCTTTTATTTCTTTACTATCCAGAATTAGATACAGTGAATGAGCAAATAATGTGTTGGTATCCCCAGTTCCCCGATTTCCCCCTCCCCTGTTCCCAATCAGCTGGATAACCTCCTCCACGGGCAGTCTATATCAGTCCATGGGATAGGGGATTATGGATAGCCTAGGAGTCAACTTGGTTCCCCCCTTTGTATGTTATTACTGAGGGGAGCAATGTCTCTGGAAGTTCTTCCCCACCATGGTTCTTACAATCTTTCTTATCCCTCTTCTGCTCAGTTCCCTGAGTCACAGTGGGTGATTATTAAGTCTACTTTACTGTTGAGGTCTTAGGAGCCTCTGTACTTCTGCTTTAGGTTGAGTTGAAAATGGTTGGTGTCTGTCTCACTAGCTTATCCTGGGTTGACTGATTGGCTATGGCTATAGGTCTCTTGCTTATCTCATCACTCTCTATGGGGTTCCATGTGGATCCTCCACTGTAGGTATGGTGTGGCTCATCTCTTGCCAAGATGTCAGCTATTGGCCTGCAGCTAATTGGTAAGTTTGGAAGAGCCACAGCTTCCTTGCTGCCTTCTGAAAAATGCAAACAGAGTCTCCATCAGAGAGTGGGATCAGTATAGGTTAACTGAGATACACATTTCTGACCTGGCTAGATTCTATTGTGAGTGGTCTCTTTGTAAAACACTTCTAAAGTGCATTTCTCTGTGGGGTCCCTATCATAGTCAGCACATGTTGCTGGGATGAATCTTCAAACCAGGCACATTTTGAGGGAGGGTCAACAGCTCAGTGAAGGAAGGAACTGGTGACTGGGACCAGGCGTTGGCAGACTGATTAATTTTTCACAGGCTTAGACTATTTCCCCTTGTATTCATGGCCCCTCTTGCCAGATGACTCCCACTACTTGCTCAATATTATGAACATGAGGATTTTATGATTTTGAAGCAATTTTGGTTTGCCTTTGTGATTAATTCATCCCCTCCTACCCCTTTCCTTATCCCTTTTTCATAAACTCTCACTTCTTACGACTGGTTTGCATAGAGTTTACGGTTAACCAGATTAGGAACTGCATATGAGGGAGAATATGCGGGGTTTGACTCTGTGTACTTTTGAGAGTTCACTTAGTAAGATCAGCTGTAAATCAGACCATTTTTTCCTGAACAGAATGGATGTAGAGCTACCAATGGACCCAGCTATCTCTCCACTAGCCATCTACCTGCAAGATATCACACCCTGGAACAGAGACATTTGTGCAACTATGTTTACAGCAGCCCAATTCATAATAGCTAAGAATTGGAATCAACCCTAATGCCCATCCGTGGAGGAATGGTAACAAAACTGTTATATTTACACATGAAATTTTACTCAACTGAAAGGAAAAATGACATATCAAAATTTTTGAGATTATATTTCTATGTCTGCAAATAATCAAACTTGGATTTTTATTGGTATTGCATTGAATCTGTATAGAGCTTCTGGAAGAACTGTCATTTTCACAATATTAATTTTACCTAGACAGGAACATGGGAGATCTTTCTATCTACTCATCTCATCCTCAATTTCCTTCTTGTGCACTGTTATGTTTTCATTATACAACTCTTTTACATCCTTGGTTAGTGTTATTCCATGGTAATAGATTTTTTTGAGGCAATAGATATAGCATTGTTTCATTTTTTACTGTTTTCTTTTTCTGTTAGCATTTCTTTTGCATATAGGAATGCTGCTGATCACTACATGTTAATTTTGTATCCTGCCACATTTTGAAGTAATTTATCACCTTCAGTAAGTTTAATGGTACTGTCCTTCAGTTCTGTAATATATAGGATAATGTCACCTGTATAAAGGGATAGTTTCATTGCTCTCTTTTCATTGTTTATCACTTCTGTTTTTCTCTTGCATTTGTGCTTTGGCTAGAACTTCAAGCAGTATGTTGAAGAGCAGTGATGAGAATGGACATCCCTGTCTAGGTCCTGATTTTAGTATGAACTCTTTGAGTAGTCTTTCCCCAGAGAGTATGATTTGGGCTTTAGAATATTTTATATGACCTTTATCATGTCAAGTCTCTCCAGTGTTTTGATCATGAAATGATGTTGAATTCTTTTCAAGGCCTCTGCATTGATTGAAATGACCACATGTTTCCTGTGGTTACGTTTATTGATGTGGTGGAATATATTAATGGATTTCTTTATGTTGAGGCATTCCTGCATCTCTGAGGGAATTCTACATGATCGAGATGGATAGTACTTTTGATGTGGTGTTGGATAAAGTTTGTGAGGATTTTGTTCAGAATTTTTGTATCTAAGTTTATCAAGGACATAGGTCCATGGTTTTCCTTTCTTCTTGTATCTTTGTCTCATTTTGGGTTATGCTAGTTTCATAGAAGGAGTTTGAAAGCAACCCTGTTCTCCTATTATACCAAATGTTTCAGAAAAAGTGGCTTCAGTTCTCTGATGAAGGTTTGGTAGAATTTTGGCTGAGAATCCATTTGGTCCTGGAATTTTCCTTTTGGGGAGGGTTTTGATTACATTTTCAGTCTCAATGGATATAATAGGTTTATTTAGGAGATTTATCTGCTCTAGGTTTAGTTTTGGTAGGTGGTAGGTTTCTAGGAATTCTTCCATTTCTTCCACTTTCTCCAGTTTTGTGGAGTAGAGGCTTTGGAAGTATGATTATCATTTCATTGGTGCCTGCTGTGACCTTTCCCTTTTTCATTTCTGATTTTGTTGATTTGGAACTTTTTTTCAAAGAACTAGCTCATTGTATCTTCAATTTTTTTTACTGATTTGTTATTTTATAATTCATTAATCTCAGCTCTGATATTATTTATTTTCATATTGAGCTCCTAGAGTTGGATTGTTTTAGTTTTTTGAATTCCTATAGTTGGGTGATTAGGTTATTAATTTGAGACATGTCTTTATTATGAAGGCATTTAGCACCATGAATTTTCCCCTTAGGGCTGCCTTCATTATGTCCCATAAGTTTTGATTATCATTTAGTTCAAGAAATTTAGAACTCCAAAGAGATGGGATCAAAATAAGCATGCTGCAAGGTATATCTTAGTTAAAATGCTAAATGTACAAAGCAAAGATAGAGTGCTAAAAGCAGCAAGAGAAAAACATATTATCATATGTAAAGGCAAACCCATCCATGTTACCTCAGACTTTCCATTGGAAACCATGAAGGGCAGAAGAGCCTGGAGTAATGCTCTTCATTGCCTAAATAATTATGGCTTCCAACCCAAACCACTTTACCTGGCAAAAGTACCCCTCACAATAGGTGGAGAAAGGAAAATGTCCCATGATAAAAGTCAGCTCCGCAATTATATGAACACAAAGCCAAACTTACAAAGGATAGTCCAGGAGATATCCACACAGAAGAGTAGAACAACCAACATCAGGAACCCAATAGGGGATGAATGTAATAACCAAAATAGTGTGCTCATAATAACATATGAGGCATCATCCACCATAAATTCCCCACTATGGTAGGGATTAATGCAAACCTCACAGTAACAACTTTAAATATTAATGGACTGGACTCTCCCGTAAAAAGATACAGGTTAACAGGATGGATCAAAAAAAAAATAGACCCTTCCATCTGCTGCCTTAAATAAATATACCTCACCTCTAAAGACAGTAACATCAGGATGAAAGGAGGGAAAATGATCTTTCAACCAAACGGAAATAAAAAGAAAGTGAGTGAGGGGTTACATTAATATCTGGCAAAATAGACTTTAATCGAAAATTAATTAGAAAGGACAATGAAGCCCACTCCTTACTCATCAAGGGAACAATCCATCAAGAACATATCACTATCATAAATATGTATGCACCAAATACCAGTGCATCACATTTCATAAATCAAAACGTACTCAAAGACAAAACAGAAATAAACTCCAATTCTGTTATAGTAGGAGACTTTAATACACCACTATCATATCATCCAAACAGAAAATCAGCAGGAAAATAACACATCTTAATAACACCATAGATCAACTAGACCAAACAGATCTCTAGACAACATTCTAAGTAAAAACCACAGAAAATACATTCTTCTCAGAATCCCATGAATCCTTCTCTAAAATAGACTACATATTAGTGCATAAAACATACCTCAGCCAATTTAAAAAAGTTGTTGTATACCCCTGCATTATGCTAGATCATACCACTTTGAGCTGGAAATTAACAATGAAAGAAACTAAACCAACTATGGGAGCTTGAACAACACACTATTAAAAAATGAATTGGTCATTGGTCACTGAAGAAATAAAAATGGAGACAAGCTTTTAATAATACTTCTGAATTTATTGGAAGACATCCATTCAAACTACCATATGCAGAGCATAGCCTTGTGACCATCATCATTCTCACCATCATTGTCATTCCAGTGCCTAATTTACCCAGTGCTTCTTATTATATTCTTGTTTCCCCTGTACTTCTAGTTTTAGTAAATATAATATATATTTGTTCATTTTTGAAACAAGATTTCACATTATATATGGTCTAGAACTTACTAGGTAGACTAAGCTGATCTCATAATCATAGTGATTCTTTTCCCACTGACTATTGGGATTATAGACATGTGAAATTACATCAGAGTGAACACATGACATTTTAAGGCAAACACTTACTTAAAATATGTATATCACAGTCATCAAGTTATGTCCTGCCTCAAATGCCCATATTTTCACTGTTTGTCTTTCAGAAGCTAGAATTAGTACATCATATATGCTCACTCAATAATTTCCACATCTGTTTCTCTCCTCATTGGCAGAAGTAATAACTGTTGTTAGGGATAGACTACATGAATATGTCCTTTGCCCAACTTTCCATTTTTACTCTGTCTCCTTTAAACTTTTCTATATCTCCTCATTCATTAATATGGGATTAATCATTTCCTCTTCAGACATTTGTACAACATCATCCCTCTACACTGCAAGTCAGGATGTGGTAGCTTAAATCCAATGTCCAATATAAATTCAAGTATTTTGTATATTTGGTCCTTTTTTAAACGGCAATATGGGAGCCTTACTGGAGGTGTGTTGATGGAGATGGGCTTTGGAGGGCCATAGCGAGTTACCCCTTGATCGAGTTTGGTTCATTCTCCTGTTGCTGTTTTCCACCTGCTGTGGCAGAGGTGATGCCTAACCTCTGTTCATGCTAGGCTTTCACCTGCCATCATAAATGTTCCTCTTAAGACTGCAAGCCAAAATAAAAACTTTCCTCACATCAGCTGCTTTTGGTTAAGTGATTTATCCCAGATAAGGGAAAGTAACTACATCAGAAAATTGGTACCAGAAGTGGGTTCATTGCTACTCAAAACCTGACTGTGTGGCTTTGGGTATTTGGATCTGATTTTTGGGAAGGATGTGGAAGGATTAAAAACCTTGGCCTAACAATTCCTTGCAATACTCTAAGCAGAGCTTGATAGATCATTCTGGTCAGAGTTGAAAGACCTAAACACAGGAAGTACTGTGGGCTATGAGTAGAAAGAAGAGCTTTATGTGGGATGGCTGCCAAGGAAAGCTGCTAGCTCAGGATGGATTGATCCCCAGGCTGTGAGCAGCCCAAATGGAGGGGCAAAATTGGAACCCAGAGACTTCATTGTAGTTTCCAGATGGACACAGAATTGCGAGATTTGATATTTTCCCTATGTTTTAGATCTTGCATTAGTAAATCTTTCACTGAAATACCATCTTTTTCCATGTGAATATCTACTGTTCCATTATGTGCTTTTAGTTTTACAGGCTAACAATTTTGATTGGAGGATGGGAATTTTTGAGGAGGGTTGGGATTGATAAAGCTATGGTGACTGTTAAAATTGGACTGAATGCATTGCATTTTACATAGAGATCATCATCAGTTTTTGAGGTCCAGTTGTGGAATGTGGTAGTTTGAATCAGATGTCCTCTATGTCCTCATGTGTTTTGTATACTTGGTCCTCAACTGTTGGTAGTGTGGGAGATAGAGTCTTGTTGGGGGAGATGTGTTGTTTTGGGCAAACTGTGTGTGTGTTTCTGTGTGTGTGTGTGTTTCTCTGTGTGTTATATGCACTTGTGTGCAGTTGTACATGCCCCATGAGTACCCATGTGAAGGCTAGAGAACACCAGGCATCCTCCTCTATCACTCTTCCATGTTGTTTCCTTGAGATCGAGTCTGTCACAGTAATTGGAACTGCTATATTTTTGGTCAGCCAACTGACCATCAAGTTCCAGAGATTCTCCTATCTTCACCTCACCCAAGACACTCAACACTGGTGTCACAAGCATATATGGCCATGCCTGGCTATATGTTGGTGCTGGGGATTAAACTCAGGTTCTACTTTTTTGCATGGCAAGTACTCTTATCCACTGAATCATCTCTGCAGCCCTGAGGACATTGTTTCTGTGACTCAATGACATTGTGTTTGAGACAGAGTCTTTCCACATTGCCCAGGATTATTTTAGACTCCAGTGCTCCTGACTTAGTAATTTGGATACAACACTAAGCCTTGCTTTAAAATTATTTATTTATTTTGATTTATCTTGATGTGTGTATGTGTGTGTGTGTGTGTGTGTGTGTGTGTGTGTGTGTGTTGTTTGTGTCCATGCACACATATGTGTGCACATGCTGGTGTGTTAGTACAGGTATGCACAGCACACATTTTGAGATCAAGACAATCTTAGGTGTCAGTCCTCATCATCTACCTTGTTTAACACAAGGTCTCTTGTTTGCTGCTTCATGTATGAAGATAGCTGGCATGTGAGCTTCAGGGTCTTCTTCTGTCTCTTGCCTACTGACTCAGTGCAGTCATGCTAGGATTGTAGACACACAGTTCCAGATCTAGCTTCACATGGGTTCTGGAGATCCAAACTCAGGTTTTCAAATTAGTGCAGCAAGTACTTCATCCACAGAGGCCTATCCATAGTGATACTCATTGTTTTTCAAAGTTTGAAATGTTTCTCTTTTGAACATTCCTCCAATTCAGTTATTCAGTGAAATCTATGATAGAATTGTGAAAGGAAGGAAATGGAAGACGAGTTTCTCTAAGGAAGGTAACTCAGTAACTCCTCATTGTCTTTGCATTCCAAGATGTAGAATCAAGTTTTTAAATGCATATTATCTACTTTTCTCATTGCTTTGGCAAATTATTGGAAAAATCAAGTAAAGGGAACAAGGATTTATTCTGGCTCATGATTAGAGAGGAAAGCATGGTGCTAGGAGTCTAGCCACATAACGTTCACTGTCAGGAAGCAGGTAGGGTTGATTGATTGTGTTCATCTCAGTTTTTCCTTGTCCCCTGTGAATTCAGTCTAGGACCTCAGCCCATGCACAGGATGATGTCAGCAACATTTAGAATATTTCTTTCTGACTTCACTTTAGTAACTTCCTCGGTGATGCACAAAGAGTTGTGTCTCCCCGGTGATTCTAAATTTCATCAAATTGACTGTCAAGAAAAAAAATCAAGTGACATTTAGAATTATCACAGAGTTGGATTTAGGGGAATCTTCTTTATAAATATTTTTATAAGAAAGTGATTTACTTCTTTATGAGTATTGTACTTTCCCTTCCCTACCACATTAATGATGTTGTAATGTACATTAATAATAATTAATTTTAATAAGTAATCTTTTCTTTTAAGCATTTTCCTACTCATCAGTAATTTGATTTTCATAATGTTTCTTACATATTGACATTTCATTTCCACTTCCTTAATGGAAACAGGGACTCAAAAAGTTCTATAATGTTCTCTGAGGTAGTCAGTGGAACAAAAAGAGACCGGAAGACACTTTTAGGTCCACAGATAATACAAAATACAATGACTGAGAGATTATCTATATCCTTGGGTCTTATTAAGAAAGTTTATCCCTAGGCCAAAATCCCCTATTTTTTCAAATAATTTTAGAGTTTAAGGCCTTACATTGAGGTCCTTGATCCACTTGGACTTGTTTTTTGTGCAGGGTGAGAGACTAGGGAAAAAAGTCCAAATTTATTCTTCTACACGAGGCTATCCAATTTCTTCAGCATCATTCATTGAATATGATGTTTTTAATGCATCTCATTCCAGTCAAAATGGCAATCATCAAAAAGTCAAATAACAAAAAATGATGGCAAGGTGTGCAGAAAGAGAAGCCATTCCACTGCTGGTTGGAATACTAACTTATACACCCTCTTTGGAAATCAGTATGGAGACTCCTCACAAAGCTGAAAATAGCTCTACCATTAGATCCAGCTATACCACTTTTTGGCATATACCCTAAAGATGTTACTATTTAAAGAGACATTTGCTCCCCCATATTCATTGTTACTCTATTCACAATATCTAGGAAATGGAATTAGCCCAGATACCCATCAGCAGATGAATAGTTCATGAAGACATGGAACATATACACAAAGGAATTCCACTCAGCAATATGGAAAAATGAGATGATGAAATTTACAGGGAGATGGATGGATGTGAAAAACTCTTCCTAAGCAAGGTTGCACAGGCTCAAGAAGACAAACACCATGTATTCTCTTTCATATGCCATTCCTAACCTGGAAGTGTGTGATCTGATTGTAAGTGGTAGCAATCACAAGGAATATTGACATGGAACTAGATTAAGCTAGGAAAAGTACAAATAGGAAGGGATGAGAGGCAGGGACACTTAAATGCAAGTTTAGGGAAAGAAAAGAAAGGAAGGAAAGAACAAATGAAAGAGAGGAAGAATGACTACTGGTGATGGAAGCGGCTTTGGGGCAATTGGGGAACATGAGGATGGGGAAAAATGACACAAAAATAGTGACAACATAAATCAGTATGGTAGAAACCTTCCTCCTGGATTGACTTCTATAAGCT
>PVHP010055932.1:0-10010 GCA_004024765.1 Zapus hudsonius
AAAGTGTCTACCTTTGGTGCAGTTCATAACCCCCTAACCTATGGACAGATCCAGTATGTGTATTGAGGAAGGACCCCAGTGGGTAGGGGACAGGAGAGGGACATGGGGACACCACAAGATTTGGTTATATGATGTATATAAACATTCATAATGAAGATACTTAAATTAAAAGATACTAAACATTTCAGATTCTGGGGAAACATTTCTCATACATGGGAATATTTTTAAGCCATATTTTTAATTTAACCAGAATGTTTTTCATTTGTACAGGAAATTAATACTATTTACATTAAAGTTATTAGTATATTTTCAGTATTTACTATCATTTTGTTATATTTCTTCTGTATGTTGGCTTTATTTAGGTGTCCCAAATAAACTTAATATATTCTGAATGCTCCATCCCCAGCAAATGGCACTTTTCAACTTGGAACTTTGTTGGAAGTGTTTTGTTGAGGCATTCATTTGGAGGCGGGCTTATGGGGGTTATAAGCTTCCCCTTGACAATTTTTGGCTTTCCTCCCTGCTGCTGTTTGTAGTTTGTGGTGGAGGTTATATCTACCCTCTGCTCATGCCCTCATTTTCCCTGCCATGATGGAGCTTTCCCTCAAGTTGGTAAGCCCTAATAAACCCATTCCTTCAGCAAGCTGTTTTTGGTCGGGTTCTTTTCTGCACAGCATGGAGAAGCTAACTACAGCAATCTTACATATGTGATTCCTAACTGAATGTATTGTTTCTTCTAGGAAGAAAAGATGATATGTAGAAAACTTCTGATGCAGGATCCATTTTAAGTGTATTGTCAATCTCCATGTTTTTATAGAGTTGTTTTGGTGTCCTTCCAGTTTAGTTCTAGTTTCCATCTATGTTTTATATAGGACTAAATAGGAATGCCTGTTTTAACATGTTTTGTATGTGTGGCTATGAGGGTCAAAACAAGGATATTATTCATGCCAACGAAGTGCTGTACCGCTTAGTGACATTTTCAGCTTTTAATTATGTTTTAAGATTTTCATTGTAGCTTAATATATGACCTATTTTGGGCAAAACCATGTACAAATGAAAATTCTGGTTTGTTGAATTATTGGCAGCAATGGAATATTAAAAGAGTACATTATTATTATTATTATTATTATTATTATTATTATTATTATTATTATTATTTTGGTTTCCCGAGGTAGGGTCTCGCTCTAGCCCAGGCTGACCTGGAATTCACTCTGTAGTCTCAGGGTGGCCTTGAACTCACGGTGATTCTCCTCCCTCTGCCGTCCGAGTGCTGGGATTAAAGGTGTGTGCCACCACGCCCTGCTAAAAGAGTGCATTATTAATTTATTGGAGCCTATATCTCCTTTATTCCCTGTAGCATTATTTTTTAAAAGTGGGTCTTATGATATTTTGTGTACTATAAATTTATAAGCATCTCCCTCATGGATTATTTCTTTATGATAATGTAGTAACTGTGATGCTCTTTCTGGATTATAACCCAATTGTATAGATAATCAGTTGAGATGTGCCCCTGGGCTAATTTGTTGAGGGCATTTCCAGGATAGATTCACTGAGGGTGGTAGGGTTAGATGGGCCCCAGCTCGATGCCACAGCTTTTTGAAACTGCAAATGAACTCCAGATATATATGTCACTTTGGGCTTCTGACTTTATGTGGGAACTGGTGAATTGAACCTGCGCTAGTCAAGCTATGCAAAGTGCCCTTAACCACTAAACCATATTCTACACCCTAGCTGTGTCTTTTAAGAACGGAATTACTACTATTTACAGTACTATAAAATATATATTATATAGTAAATATATATACTAAACATAAATATAAACATGCCTAACAAATATATTTATTGAACTACATTCAGTGCTTGCTTATATTTTGTTATTTTTCTTCTTAAATAATTTTATAAAATTCTAAGTGTTTGATACTTGCTGAATAAAACTTGTTTGAGGGCTGGAGAGATGGCTCAGCGGTTAAGGCACTTGCCTCTAGTGCCTAAAGCCCTGGGTTCAATTCCCCAGGACCCACATAAGCCAGACCCACAAGGTCGTGGCCCTGGTGTTCTCTCTCTCTCTCTCTCTCTCTCTCTCTCTCTCTCTCTCTCTCTCTCTCTCTCTCTCTCTCTCGCTCGCTCTCTACCTGCTTGAGAATGAATAAATAAAATATTTAAAAAATTGTTTGACTGTTTTGGTGAGATTAACTCCTCCCTCCACTCAAGGCTATGTTTTTCTTCCTTCAATCTCTGCCTAGATTTTTTAAGTATTTTCTACAATGCAACTATAATCTTGTACTTTCATGAACTTTTGTTGATGTTTACTTGGAAGCAGTGTCTTTTTTCCATGATTTGAGAGATAATTTTTTTCTTAATAAAGTAATCAATATCAACAATTATATTCTTTTATTATATGATATTCATCATTCTATACCCTCTTGATCTTTCACTTTTCTGCTGGAAAATCTGCTATTCTCATGTATTTATCTTTATACATGACTTGGCAGTTTTGCGATTTTCAGTGTTCTTTCTTGTTTAAGAGCTTTTGCCAGTTAAACTGTAATATGGTAAGAATAATTAAATTTATGTTCTATTGGTTGAATCTCTAAAGGATTTACTGCCTAAAAGTCCATATTATTCTAAGATATGTGAAATTTTCAGATAATATTTTTTGGAGTAGATTTTCTATGACTTTAGCTACTATCTGTACTCTATCATCTATTTCAAATATATGTGTTTTTTTTCCTTTTACTGATATAGCTTAGAACTTGCATGCTCTACTCACATTTTTCTTTACTGAATGTGATAATCATCAACGTTGTCATCCAACCCTGGCATGTTTTCTTCTAGTATATCTAGATTTGGTGCAGTCTGTTGGTTAGTCCTTTTTGTCTTTATTTTTATTTTTTTGTTTGATGTAGGGTCTCCCTCACAGCACCAGCAGCATGTAACTCGTGTTGTGTATCTCACAATGGCATTGAAATTGTGTAAATGCCCCTGCCTCAGCCTACCAAGAGTTGTGATTAAAAACATTAAGCAAATATATTTGGTTTTATTCACGAGTTTTAAACTGAAGGTTTTTTTTTTTAAATAGGACTTACTTAGCTTATTTTATAGTTTCTCTCTCTCTCTTTCAGTCTTGAATTGTTCTTTCAAATTTTATATTATTTCCCTTAATGATGCAGCTGTTATTTTTAATACATTTTATTTGGTTTCATTAGTAATTTTTAAAATAAATCTTCAGAATTCTCTATCTAAAGGTGGGAGTGTATTAGAACACATAGTAATAAGGTATTGGAAGAGGAATAAGAGTGACTGAAGGGTAGAAGGGGCAAGGATTGGGAAGGGAAATGGAAGAGAGGTGTGGGGTTAGGAAATTAAACCAAAAGAGAGTATGCATGAAAATGCCATATGAAAAAATTTAGGTTGTATAAATAAATTAGGAAAGCCTTCTATGTCAAGAACTTAATCCACTTTGATATTTAGGAATGTATAGCCAAAAGTTAGGAACTTCATGGGGAGCATATCTGGTGCATATGTCTTCCACTTTCATGTGGTTTCTTTGTCAGTGAGTAGCCAACTATTGCCCTACCCTGAGATATCACTTTTCTGTACACGGCTGTGTTTAATTTCAATTGGTGCTGACAGTGTAATTTACCTGTGACTTTTTGGCTTCAATTAGTGGGTCTTGGCAGAGTGTACCTGAGTCAGTGACTGAGAGGATAGATTTCATTTTCGATTTCCCAAGCATAGCATTGTCTTTCTGGTAGGTCAGCCAAGTGTGATGTTGATAGTGTTGACAGCTGCTCCGCTGAAATTCTACATGTGTCTTCTCACCCTACTGGTCTGGAAGCAGATGCAATGTCTTTCACCAAGAATCACAGATGTGTCTCCTGCCACATGGAGCACTTAGCACATTTGTTCCACGAGGCTCTCTCTTGAGGCCAAAATTAGTCTCAAGAGAGATGTGGGTGGAGAGATGGTCATAATATGCTGTGATTTGTTGCTCCCAGGAAAATGTAGAGGCTTTAAGCAAAGAGATGCAAGCTGATATATGATTTTCTGTAGCTGGCTTTCTCATGCAGGCCTAGGAACCCCACTCCCGCTGAAGACTAAATTATACATACACACACCCCCACACACACACAAACCCACACACCCACCCACACACACACACCCCATATATATATATATATATATATATATATATATATATTTTTTTTTTTTTCAGAGAGGCCTCTGCAGAGCCAGGATGCTATGTGGATCAATCCTAGGCCCACTGTCTGTTTGGAGGGCACTTATGCCACATACCAAGTCCTGTAGTGAAGGGCGCTCACTTGGAATATTCTTTCTTATATTCCACTCTGTACCTTCAGGAACACAATTGTTGGTTGGCTTCTGTCATCTTCTGATCTGTGTGTTTTCCCAGTCTCTGTAGAACCCACAGGTTTTTCAATAATAGATGATCTCCATAAGCCTTAGAAACTGTTCTCTACTTGATTTTAGTACATCTCATGGAAAAGTAGGTGAAATCTAAGGGGCTTTGAATCCTTCTTATTGGATCTCTCAGAGATCTGTTTGAAGGAGTTTAATAACTTGTCCAAACAAAGATTATAAAGTCATTTGAAAAGCAGATATATTCTTCCACTATATGTTTTATTGAAAGCAAATATAAAGACACAAACTATTATCACAGTGAATGGTGAAATTTTAGCATGTCCCAGAGGACATTTTAAAATTTAGAGAGATTATAAATTTAAATGTTTTTTCTGATGTATATACAATAGAATGGCATATTAAATTAATGAGAATTTGGAGAAATAACTGAAAGCCTGCAAATACATGAAATATATGTAATTTAGATAAAATATAGTGGATTAGTACCCTGATGCTGAAGTTTTATTTCAATAATGGGATATGTACTCCTCATGCATAAACCTCTGGGTTTGGTCCTCAGCATGAAAGAAAAGAGAAAGAAAAGAAGAAAGGGGGAGGGAATGGGAGATGGAGAGAGATGGAAGGGAAGATGGAAGGAAGGAAGGTCACTCATATAGTTGTACAACTCTGAGTCTATTTCTAAACCTATTTTTTATCCCATGACACTGCTTGACTGACTTGTAATGTGTTGTGAGGCACAGCAGATGTGGTTAGGCTAAGTAACAGACGACTGTAGTATAATTACTACATAATTAATAGAACTGAGTTGTTGTGAAGATAAAAAGAATAGTCTCTCAGAGGGATGCATCCTAAGTTTATTACGAAGTAACATTGTACAGTGAGGTGAGGGGTCAGGAGAGAGCCCAAAAGATGGAGTTACAAAGAAATAACACCACTTGTCAGCTCCAACAGAACCTGAAATCAGCCTCTGATCAGTTTCATCCAATCAGGTCTCTCTCTCTCTCTCTCTCTCTCTCTCTCTCTCTCTCTCTCTCTCTCTCTCTCTCTCTCTCTCTCTCTCTCTTTTTCTCTTTCTCCTGAACCTGAGGATAAAACCCACCACAGCAAGATTTAAATATAGACTTACCATGTGGTCAAGACCTCTTTGGCTTTTCACTTCTCCTGAACTTCTAGGTCTCTGGCCTGGTGAGCTCCACCCCCTGTCTGAACCCAGCTGAGATGAGATGGTGAGGTTACCGCTATTCCCAGGTGGGCTCCCTACTCCTTGCTGTCTTTCACATGGCAGGAGCTTTCTGTTCTTTTCTTTCCTTTTCTTAACCTAACAAAAGCCTGTCTTACTCTCTGGTTTATAGGTTTAATTCTTTAAATTCAAGAGACAAGAATCTGGGATACCCTAAATATATTGGTTTATTGGCATTGGCAAGGAACCCGAAAGGCATGCTCATAGCTTAAATGAACACTATGTCTTAAAAAAAAAAAAAAAAGACTCACATGGATTTGGCTTTCGTGATGCAACAGGGATTTTCTTACACAAGATTTAACAACATTTCCCCCCAAATTCCTACTAAAAATCATGCTTTATAAAGTACTTCTACTTTAAATACAATCGATTCAGATTCAAAGGATTGCGGGTGCATACTCTTATCATAAACTGACATACTGGAGAGATTAATTGCAAAAGGAATAGAGAAAGGGGGAGGGAATCCACACTATTGCTGTTCAGCAGGACTTGAAGAGACAGTTGCAATTATCTTTCTAATGAATTTGGACAGAGTCTAAGAGGAGCTAGGAGGCATGTACTATAGATGTGAGTACAAGTTTCTCACAAAATTCTTAGCTCAGGTTCACGTGTCCTTTCCTTATTAGAGGAAAACTTCTCTTTGCATTTGCCTCAAATGCTTGCTCCAATTTCCTGATCTATCCTTATTGAGCTGGGAAGTAATTGAAATGCTCATTTCCCGTGGCATCAAGGTATTCTCCCAACAGATTTCATTATGTCTTTCACTATAATGATTTAATACCACGATACATCATAAGATAGAAGACATGTGCATGTTTGTATCATTGCATTTCATATAATGTAACTTAGTAATTTCTTTCTACATTTCCTGCACATACAGATGAATAGATACTCTACATGTGCAGTGTAGAAAGATGCACCAGATGTGTATGATCTGCTGTTTAAAATGCTTGTTTAAATGAGGTGCTATAGGATCTGGGTTAGATTTTCTTTTTTTTTTTTTTCTTTTTTTTTTCAATTAGAACTGACCTGAGCAGGGCTGGAGAGATAGCTCAGCAGTTAAGGCACTTGACTCCAGTGCCTGAGGACCCGGGTTCAATTCCCCAGTACCCATATAAGCCAGACTCACTCTCTCTCTCTTTCTCTCTCTCTCTTATCTCTCTTTTTCTCTCTCTCTCTGTTTGAAAATGAATAAATTAAATATAAAAAAAGAACTGACCTGAGCAAATTATGTTACTATCAGTCTCTGTTCTAACCGTGGAGGTCACAACAGCCCTCACTAGATTAGTCTTTCTCACTATTTTAACTGGCAGATTTGGATAATTGGATCATAAAATTTGAGCAATCTTACAAGAAAATTCAAATGAAGTTAATTTTCTTGTCACCGCAAGCTGGAATGATTTCAAGTAAAGGTATTATTATTCCATTTTCAGACTATTTGTCATAGTTACTAAATTCTAAGACAAGAAAACTTAAAAAAGTAATTATTATATCACATTGCTATATTCCTTCCTCATTTAATGGATATTAAAATTCATTTTCATTATGTAATTGATGTTAGTGGTTCGTGTTTATATTAACTATCAGATAAAAATTAAGAGAATTTCTTTTACTTAACTATTGATGTGGTTTATATGTATGAACCCACAGATTTGGGTTTCCATCTTGAATACCCAGTGGGCAGAACCCTCCTGGAAAAGAGCACGTCTCTGGGGGTGGATTTGGAGTATGTGGAGAGCAGCTTGAAGGGGTGTTGCTGGTGTTGGTGTTTGAAAGCTCTTTCGTGGTGTCTCTTTGCTATTGGTCTATGGAAGTGAGTCAGCTTCTTTAGTCATTGATTGTGTCCCTCTGGATCTATAAACCTGAAGTAAACTACTTCCTCACATAAGCTACTACTGGTTGGATATTTGTCTCAGCAACAAGGACTGACTACAATGACTATATTTTATGTAAGTAGTAAAGGAACCTATTGACTCCTATTATTGACATCCCTGATGGATATTCTACAGTATATATATATATATATATATATATATATATATATATATATATATACATACATACTTCATTTCATCATCAGATAAGTATATAGAACTAATGAGAAAAGCATTTGCAATAATACACAGCCACAGATTTCAATAATAGTCAAGTGAGATGCATCAAAACAAAATATAATTATGGAGTAAATTACTTGCTCTGCATAATGAAAATAATGAATATTCTGGTAGGCAAAGAATAATGTTAAATCTGCGAGGTACATCCATGCACAAAGATTTCAGCATATGTTAGTGTACAGATAATTGATACAATATAGATTATAAATGCAAAATGTTTCATTAACATTTAATTTAAAAGGCCCTGTACAGCTATAGTAGATTGTTATCATAGATTATGATATAAAATAATAGTTAAAGATACTATGTTTTTGAAATTATATTTTTATTCGTTTCAATTTACCATGCATTGATTGTGCCTAGATTTGGTTTCTTGGTGTTTTTTTCTCTAGAATCTTAAATTACATCATTAATTTGTTTAACTGAGATGTCTCTAAGTTTGTAATGTGAACACTTATAACTAAAAACTTTTCTCTCAGGGATTCCTTTGATATATGCCAGAATATTTGATAGGCTTTTTTATCATTTTCATTAATGATTCAGATATTCAGATTTTTTTGCTATTAGATTCACCATTTTGGTTTATTATCACAAAAGCATATGAATTAAAATCACCAGAGGAAAAAAGCTATTTCTGGACAATTTAAAGGTGTTCCTCCAAATATGTCCATTTCATCCCCTTTCTTCTTTATCTTTATTATTCAAAATTAGATACATTGAATGCGTAAATACTGTGTTGATATTCCCATTCCCCCTCCCAGTCCCTAATCCACTGGGTATCCTCCTTGGTGGGCACACTGGATTAATCCATGTGGCAAGAGGTTATGGATAGCACAGGAGGCAGCCAGGTTGCCCCCCCCCCTTTTTTGTGTAGATATTTTTGAATAACCATCTTTATTTAAACAATAATCTACTTTTAAATAAAAAAATGTATTGATAATTATCCAAATATTTGGCAATGGAAGGTATGGAGGAATGCTGAGCAGTCATTTGAATTTATATCTAAAATGCTTTTCAATATTCTTTTTCATTTCTGTAATGACTCAAATACATTTAAAAGTGATTTGTTAAGTTTCCCAGAATTTGTGCATTTTCTCATGATTCTATTGCTTTCACTTTCTTTGTTTTATTTTATTTCTTTATCCACTTGGTCTGATACAGTGCAAGGGATTATCTTGACTTGTTTTTATCTGTTTAGGTTTGCTTTGTAGCCTAGGATATAGCATAGTTTGGAGAAACTTCCATGAACCACCAAACTGAATATTTATCCCCTACTTCTTGGGTGCTATCTTCTGTGGATATCTGTTAAATCAGTTAATCTCTGATATAATTTGACTCTGAGGGATCTTTGCTGATTTCTGAATAGAACACATATCTAACTTTGTGAGTGGCATACTGAGGTGCTGACAAAGCCCACCTTAGAGTTTTATTTCCAGCACAGGAAAACAGATGAAACATGGGAAGTAATTTTAAAATTCATTGAAATGAATTTATGAAAGAGTCCATAAATCACCAGGATATTTACCACAGTGATCCTTTTACAAATGAACATCTGAATATGACTAATATTTACAATCCCTGTAGCACCTGTAACGTGCCTCATCGCTTCTCACATGGCTGCTATCCACCCCCAACTCAACACACACACATACTAACAGCCTGGATGTGCTTTGTGTTTTTACAAAGGAAACCTGATTTTAAAATAATCGATGAGTAAAAATATGCTTGTTTGGAAAACTGATTATAAAATCAATTTAGTATTTCTGCAATGCCATATATTTGGTAAATATGAAATCATATCCATTATGCTTCCATGTAGATGCTTCTCCAAAAAAAGATAATTCATTTAATCCCACTTTGACAATTTTACTTCAATTTAATTCCCCTATGACAATTCCAGCTCAATTTAAAATTCATAAAAATGTAACACAAACCCCACAGGCAGACGGCAGAAATGGATTTCCATTCATGCATGCATTCAGTCATTCATTAATCAAAACTCAGCAAAGACCTATTATACACACAATTGTGTAAGTTATAAAAACATCACTAACATTCATTTCCTGTCCTCCAGAGGTGCAGAGTGGAAAGGCCCAGGATGACAGGTAAATAAATATCTGTAATTTAAAGAATGCCATAATAGTCTAGGGATATGTAGTTGGTGCTACAGCAAAAGGAAAGGTTAGCTGCACAAGGTTAGACTACACTGAATTTACTTAATTTTAAGATATAATCAGAAGATGTGTTTCAGATGAAGTGAAGGATTATTAATT
>PVHP010055933.1:0-10000 GCA_004024765.1 Zapus hudsonius
GAGAGAGAGAGAGAGAGAGAGAGAGAGAGAGAGAGAGAGAGAGAGAGAGAGAGAGAGAGAGAGAGAGAGAGAGAGAGATTGCTACAATGTAGGAGGAAAGATGGATGGGTAACAAGGGGTGCTTCCCAAGAGAGGAGGGGATAACATGGGACCAAGGGGGAGGTGGGATTCTGGGGACATTTCCCTCAGACTTTGTGTCATGAGGAGCCTCACACTGGTGCAGCTTTGAGAGTCATTGCAAGGGTCCCCTATGTCAGCAGATTCACTGGGATAAGTGTTCACACAGCCTTGCAAAGGACCAAAGTCAACACTGTCACAGACACTGCACCGCTGTCTATGCTCTTTGGTCGAGGGCAGCCCATGGGAGTGGCTAGTGGCGCCCCTGTAGTCATAGAAACCCTGCACTATTCACAACAGGTGGCAGCAGCCTGCTTGTCCCCAAGGCTCAGCAGGCGTGGCTTACATGGACAGTGGAGTCTCCTTCATTCTTCCAACAGATGGAAGTTCAGACAACATGGAGGAACCTTCAGGACATGATGCTGAGTGAAATAAGCCAGTGAGAAAAGAAGAAACACTGCAGACTCCATTGACATGTAGTCCGGAACTTGTCCAATTCAGAGACAGAGAGGAGTGTCCCGGGGCCTGCGTGCGGGGCATAGGGAACCTCTGTTGGATGGGTGTGGAGTTTCTGTTCCGGAGATGGAGGTGGTGATGGCGATGCCACAGTGGGAATGTGTTTAATGTCACCGTGGACCTTAGAAATGGCTAAAATGGGACGGGGAGATGGCGCAGCAGTTATGCACAATCAGGAGGGCCCGGGAAGACCTGGGACTGGCCCCAGTTTGATTCCCCAGCACTCATGGGAACAGCTGGGTGTGTGTGGCCACTCCCAGCTCTAACCCCAGTCCTGTGGAGAGCAGAGATGAGACCATCGCTGGGGCTTGCTGAGGGGAAAAAAAAACTGTTCAAAAATGGCAACTTCTGGGTACGATGAGAGACTCCATCTCAAGGAAACAAGTCACTGAGTGAAAAGAATAGGTGTGACACCTGTCATTCTCCTCGGGCCTCTGCACAAGCGCACACACATGGGCATGGACCACATCACACTACACACACAGATCAAAAAATGGTGAAATGGTATAGTTTATGTTATAAAAGGAAAATTGTATTTAAAAAATATATATATTATATATATATAAATATATATTTAAATTAGAGCCTTGCTTTTGCACCTCTGGGCGCAGCCAGGACTGTGAAGAAGGCCCTCCCACTTCAGGACTAGACAGCAATGAGTGGGAGTCACCGTTACAAATACTGCCTGAAGTTCACTATCAGCCCCTTTTCCTGATGCTAACAGGAGTCCTTATCTGGAGCCCACTCACCCACAGGGTCTGGTGATAACACTTGTCATTGTCTGATGTGTCAAGTGAAGGTGAACCGATTTTCACTTGTTCTAATACCTTCAGCTTTGTGACCTCGGGAGGCGATTATAATCAGAAGTCTAGACAGCCACTGAAGTTTAAGGTCACAGGTATATGTGTACGACGGTTCCTTCCTTCCACTGGGAACTTGGAACTTCTACTAAAGGGCAAAGGGGCCCTGTTAGAAATTTAGCTTGGGGGCTCCATGATGTGAATCTAAATTTAGAACGTCTGATACCCACTGCAAGGTCAGAACACCGACGTTGGCTGCTCCTGGGCTATAGTTTTGTCAAATGTGTGGTTTTGTTGCTAAAGGAGATAAATGACAGGTCACTCTGGGTTGAATCAAGGAGACGGACACTGAACATGCGTTTTCTCTTTGAAAGGCATTTCAAGAGTCGGAATGGATAGAACCATGAAGAGTCTTGCAGGACCACCACGTTCAGTTGTGTGAGTTGTCCGTGGTGCAAGGGGCCCTGATTGGGGGGGGGGGATTGCTGCAAGGCTGAAATCTACTGTGCGCTTTGTCTATCTATCAAGCCAATCGTCCTTTTCATGGGCCGGATGTGTGCAAAGGAAAGGACATCTTTTGTGATTTTCACAAAGGCTCAGTATGGGCTAGAAGTCTTTCCAGGGTGATGGATCTCATTTAATTTATCGTCTTTTTTTCCCCATTCCACACACAGAAACTCCTACGGGAGGCCAGGAGGCTTGCTGGAGTATCTTGGAATAACTACCTTTCATATTCTCTGACATGGTGGTTACTGCTGGCTTTTCCTTGGGGACCTTGGTGTTGGTGGCTTCCTTAAGAGAGCAAAGACTTTACCACTCTAATTATTCCTTGCTTAGAGCTCGCTGGATCTGGACCCATCTAAGCTGTTTGCTGACCCTGAGGTCAAGAGCCTTCCCTTCTTCAAGTGCCCACCTCCTGGGCTCCTGGGACAATGAGAAGATACTGCCTGGTGACAGGCCTGCAGTGACAGGCTGGCCTGGATTCGAATCCAGATTTTCCATCCCCAACCTTGGGAGGTGACCAACCTTTATTCAGCCCACTTCTGCCGCTGAGTCTACATTTCTTCAATTGTGAAATGGAAAATAGTGAGATGTTCCCTGCTCACTCCAGAAACTCCAGCATTTGAGAGGCTAAGGCAGAAGGATCACTTTGAGTTCGAAGCAGCCAGGGTTACATGGTGAGTGTGAGACCAGGCTGTGCTCTATATAGTAGGACCCTGTTTACCCATAGATGAGTGCTGTTCTCAGCTTTGATGACAGAGTTTCTTTTAAAAAATCTATTTATTTATTTAAGAGAGAGAGAAATAGACACACAGAGAGATATAGACAGAAAGTCAGACAGACAGGCAGACAGATAGGAAGATAGATAGTTAGATTTATGTGGGTACTGGGGAATTGAACCTGGGTTGTTAGGCTCTGCAGGCAGGTGCCTTAACCACTAAACCATCTCTCCAGCCCCTGAGAAGTTTCTCTTTGTGGTAGGCAGTGAGTGGTTGATGCAGATACATGTCTGATCAAAGTGCTGAGCAAAAGCAGTTAATATTGCCCAGCACTCATGCAAACAGCTGGGTGTATGTGGCCCTTCACACTTATGACCTCAGAGCAGAGACTAGACAATCGCTGGGGCTTGCTGATGGGAAAACTGGCAACTTCTGGGTAGAATGAGAGACTCCATCTCAAGGAAACAAGTGGGGCAAAAAGAATGTGAGAGGTAGCGGATGGGAAGGAGTGATGCGAAACACTGTCTTTTGGACATGACATGGCTTTACACTCATGACTCATAGCAGCCATGGTTTCCTGCACAAGACCAAGCCCATAATGAACAAGAGAGGAGCTCATGAGATCTCATCCCTCCCTGATGAGCTTTTGGTAGTCAAGGGTTGCTTGGGGAGGGAGAGTCCTGTTCTTCAGGGGTGTAACCACTTGTAGGTTGTCCAGTGCTCCAGTAAGTACCCCCCCCCCCATGCTCATTCATGCAAGCCACCCTAATTGAACATGGAAGTAGGAAGAGGGCTGGATGGAAAAGGAAGGGGCTTAGCAGGAGTGGAGGGGGGATAAGAAAGGGTAATAAAAGCATAAATATGAGCAAAAGAAATAATATACCTGTATGAAATTGTCAAAAAGAAAATAAAAAAAATAAATTTCACCCAAACAACACCAAACCAACCAAATGAAAAAGACCGACCCTTTGGAGTGACCAAGAAGAAAATGAGTCATGTGACCTGGGACACGGTGACATTACGGACACAGCGACACTCAACACAGTGTCTGGTCCCAGGAGCTGAACCATTTGTACGTATATTAGTCACTGTTTTTACAAGCTTAGCTTTGTCCTGGAAATAGTGTGAAATCCAGAAACAGTCTAAGACAGATGGGAAGACCCATCTGGAAGCCGAGAGTCAGCTTGGTGGCACAGAACCTGCACAAAGTCCCGGATCAGTGTGTGGCTGCATTCCACAGCATGAATGTTCTAGAACACCAGGGACTGAAGTCGGCAGTGGCTTGAGTGACTGACAAAGGCATCACAGAGAGAGTGGAAAAGGACGGTGGCCCGGAGGTGAGTAATGGAGAGTGCTAAATGAATCATATCATAGAATCCTGCCTCCTGGGCAGCACTGCACAGATACAATCCTCAACAAGAGGCTGGGGTGACAGCCTGGACAGAAGTGCCCTGTAGAACGTGGAGATAGTTTAAAACCCTGGCGAATCCCAGGGCCAGAATTGGGTTAACCTCCACCCCCAGGGAGACCCAGGAGTTCCCATTGCCAAAACACTCAGTTACCAGCCCAAGCTTAAAGGTAAGATTTTATTGCTGCAGATACTATGGGCTGTGGTCACAAGACATCAGGAGACCATGCTGGAAGGAGAGGGCAACCGGCTCCTTCCTGGCTAGCCCTCATAACACTGGAAGTGCTGCTGTAGGAGCTGCTGGGGTATCACGGACACCAACAGTGTGGATAAGCAGGGGATCCCGCAAGCTATGAAATCATCCAGCAAGAAGTACACACCTGCGCAATAAGTAGCATTCTACCCATTCGGGTAATCACCTGGTGAACATGAGACCCACTCAGTGGGAGGGAACTTATCCAGTACTGGGAACCAAGTCAGAATCCCATGGACAGAAAACTTATAGACTCCAGAGAGACCCTCTACTGCTCTTTGGCTGAGAAGAGTGGGCACACATATCAAAAAGTCTCTCCAATATCTATGCATATCCCTTTGAATTCAAGTTGCTCTCACTCTTGCTTGGAGAATCTGTTTTAATTTACAGATGGCAGAGAATGCTGGGGAGATCCAGGATCTATCAACACAACAAGAAAGGATAGCTGACTGCCTACCACAAGACATATCACCTCTGCCACATCCGTAGGAGCCCAGGAGACATTACAGAAGCAGTGACACGAGTACTGCTCTCACTGTTAGCCTGACAACCAACTCCAGGGAGATGGCGACAGACACTGTGGTCACTCAAAACTCATCAAAGCAGAAATCCAGAGGCCACAGAGAATTCAGCACCGAATCAGACCTCTAACACCCCAACCATGGCTCAGGGAATGCTGTGGAGGAAGGGGTGGAAAGACTGTAAGAGCCACAAGGTGGGTATGGTTAGCCCAAGGCATACCCCCCCAGAGGCTCTTAGTGCCCCACAGTGAACACCAATAACCCCATGAGGAGGGTCCTCAGTGGAATGGGTGTGGGGGAGAAGGGATATAAGAGTATAACCTTTTATAAAAATAAATTTTAATTTATTAAAAAACAGAAGAGAGCTAACTCTGACCAGAATCTACTTAGTACCAGGTACCGAGTGTGCCCCACAGCCTACTGGGAGGCTGGCCTACCTTAAACAGGAGGATTCAGGCTCCCGTTGGAGTCGACACATCTACCAATGATACAGATGGAAGACAGACTTGAAGTTAGCCAGCCTTATTCTGAAGCTTCCATTCTTTCCCTTCAAGCATGGAAGATAGATGAGAGGAAGTGTGTGTGTGTGTGGGGGGGCACGGACAGTGAGGAAAACCTATCTTTCCCCTTTGTCAGTGAAGAAAAGACCCCAGGGAAGCTGAAGTGGAAATTTACAAAGGTGATGGATTTGAGGGTGTTGTGCCTGGGTTGGGGGCCGGGTTCCATTAGAGCTGGGATTGTGGAGATGGAGGAGGGGTAACAGGTTTAAAATTGATTTCTAGGACTTCCTGTCAGAGTCAAGAAGTCTGCTAATCCTGAAGTCATTTTTATTTCTCCCTCCCTTCCTTCTTTCCCTTCTTTTCTTTCCTCCCCCCCCTTTCAATACGGCCTCATGTAGCCCAGGCTGGCATCAACCTCACTGTGTAGCCGAGGATGTTCCTGAACTCCTACTGCTTCTCCTGCCTCTACCTCTCACTTTACACTTTATCATCACAGCAGGTTTATGCATTGCTGGGTACTGAACTCAGGGCTCCATGCCTGCTAGGCAAGCACTCTACCAACTGAGTTACATCCCGGCTCCAGATGCCTTATTGAATTTGGAGGCAAAGGGGCATAGAAGGATCAGAGGGACCTGTCTGGGTACCTGCTATGCTCTGGTGCTCAGCGTGGCAACTTCACACGAGCCTTCGGTCTATGCCCATCCTTGGCACATTGGTGTGGAGAACAGTACCATGGGTCTGAAGGATGCCCAACACCTTGCCCAGGGCTGCACAGTACTCTCCATTAACCGACAGTACTGATATGAAGTACCCAGGTGTTGAGGGTACCAGGAGCTAAGACATCCCAGTGGGGAATGGAGACAGGCAGGTGGGGATCAGACCAAGCACACACCTGAGCCATCATTTATAGAAAGCTCAGAACAAGCAGGGAGGACAGAGAGAGGAAGACAGGGAGGAGGAATGGTCCCACAGAGGAGGCTCTGCTGACTGCCAGGGTCCAGGGAGAACATCCTTGGAGGAGAGACCCTGGGAACTGGCATCCAGGGGATCATGGGAAAACCTGAATAGAATGGCCAAGTCAAGATGGTGATGCCATGTTTATGTTTTGTCTATAGGTAGAGGAAGGGTATGGCCTCTGGGGACAATAAACCTGCGACCTGGTTTTCCAAATGAGGGAGAAGTGATGGTGGAAATGAAGTCATCTGGCCAGGAAGCAGCAAGCTTGCCAGGGACTGGGAGGAAATGGAATACAGGTCAAGATGCTGCCCTCCTGTGTGAGACAGCCACTCCATGATAGCCGTGGGCACAATGGAGCCCTGCAGCTGCTCCATTGTGACATGTTCTCCACAGGCTCCTGTGTGTTTGAACACTCACTCTCTAGCTGGTAGCACTGCTGGGAGAGTCCTGGAACCTTTAGGAAGTGGAGCCCACTGGGCCCTTCCTAAATTCCCCTTTCCTTCTCCTCCTCCTCCTCCTCCTCCTCCTCCTCCTCCTCTCTCTCTCTCTCTCTCTCTCTCTCTCTCTCTCTCTCTGTGTGTGTGTGTGTGTGGTGTGTGTGTGTGTGTGTGTGTGTAGGGCAAATGTTGATGTTGGGTGTCTTCCTCAATCATTCTTCCTCTTCGCCTTGTGTTTTTGAGAAAGGTTCTCTCACTGAACCAATTCAGCTAGATTAGCTAGCCAGCAGGTCCTGGGATCCTTCTGTCTCTGCCTCCTCAGTGCTGGGATGGCAGTGGGTATTGTACTCCCGGCTTGAGTGGGTGCTGGGGATCCAAACTCAGGTCCTCATGCTTGGACCTGGCAACCCTTCTACCCACTGAGCCATCTCCCCAGACCCTGAAGTTGCTTCCACTTGTCACAGCAATAAGAAAAGTAACTAAGGCACCAGCCTTGAGGGGGACTCAAGAGAAACTCAAGGATTTCTTGGTTTTCCAGCAGAACTGAGAGACTCACCACTTCCTGCACCAGGTTCTAGAACAGTGGAAGGCGATTCCTCCAAGTAGGACCTGGTAAGAACTTTGCAGAACACCTCTTATCTCCCCGACTCTCAGTTTTCTGCCACAAGACCAGCTTGGACTTGCTCTGATCTCATCACAACATGGGTTCTCATGTCAGAGAAAAGAACTTCACCTCAAAGCTTTGCATTAGCCAGACTTCCAATTTTAGACCAATGTTCCAGCCCACTTCCCACAGACCCTTGTCTGTTAAGAATTCTAGCAAGTGGAAAATTGAATTTCATTTCCTTTGCTATTCTCCTCCTGGGGAAATGACAAGAACTGGATTTCTGAGAGGAAAGAAAGGTGCTGGGTCAGTCACTCCGAGCGGTGGCCATGTAATGGAGGTTTCTGGGTAACCTGTTTTCACAAGTGAGCACCCATGGGTGGCTTCACCTGGTGCCAGTGTAAAAATAGGGGCCTGGGGTAGGTCTTCAGGGTATTTTCTCTGTTCTAACAAGATGTGTTTAATTTTACAAGAGAACCATCAAGCCCTGCATCATTTCACTGCTGGCTTCACCTTGAATGCAGCCTCCAGGCATCCCGTTGTTTAACTTGCAATTCAAGTGTCCACGCTTTGAATAGATTAATTCTGACTTCCTCCTCTGTGGAGAAGGCCTGGTCCTCCATTGTATTTCAGTAACTACACTAATTCCTACATCAATAAAACAGAATTAGTTTTGCTCAGATGTGGTTTAAATTCCTGGAGATAGCTGCTAGGAATGCAAAAAGCCTACATTTTACACTTCATTAAATCCCTATTGTTCTGGAGGGTTCTACAGCGGGTGTTCCAGAGTCTCTGGTAGAGAAGGCAGCTCATAGCAATCCCTGGGGCATTTGTTTTAACTCTCAAGAACTGGCCTGTCTTCAGACTGGTGGTAGTGGTGGTGGTGGTGGTGGTGTGTAGGGGAAATGTTTAGACTAGATTTATTTGTGTGATGAAAACTCTACTTTCACAAGGTCACATGGTATCCTGGCGTGGGCCCCATCTAACCCTGCTTCTCAGTTCCCTTCTCAGGGCTGTTGGTAGATAGCACATCCTGCCAGCTTCTCGTTTGAACAACATTCACTAGAGTATATGCAATTTTTAAATTAAAAACAATTTTTAAAAAATTATTTATTTGCAAAAAACAGAGACACAGGGAAAGAGAGAATAAATGTGTGCACCAGGGCCTCCAGCTGCTGCAAAGGAGATACATGCACCACTTTGTGCCAGTGGTTTTATGTGGGCACTGGGGAATTGAACCCGGGTCATAAGGCTTTGCAGGCCAGCCCCTTAACTGCTGAGCCATCTCCCCAGCTCCAAGAAATTTCAAAGAAAGCTTGATGTATTTCTCTATGCTCTCTCTCTCTTTCTCTCTCTCTCTCTGTATTGAGGATTGACCTTCAACCCTGACATGTGCTAGGAAAGCTACTTTTTGAAATTTTGAGACAGGGTCTCATTATGTTGCCTAGCCTGGGGTCCTGAACTCACTCTGTAGCCCAGGCTGACCCTGAACTTTCAATTCTCCTGTCTTAGTCTTCCTAGTAGCTGAGATTATAGGGCTGACCTGCCAGGTTAGGTTTACATCTTTTTTTTTTTTTCTCTCTAGAAAGCAAAAGAAACAACTTGAGTGGTGAGTTTTCACAAGGCTTTAGCAGTGCTGGGGAGAGATGTCACCTGTCTGTTCATATATGGAGCTGGTGTCCTATTAGGTGAGTGAGAGAGAGAGAGAAAAGAGAGAAAAAGAGAGAGAAAGAGAGAGAGAGAAAGAGAGAAGAGAGAGAGAGAGAGAGAGAGAGAGAGAGAGAGAGAGAGAGAGAGAGAGAGAGAGAGAGAGGCTCTCCTCCTGGGCATGTGCCACTGTGACCCTTTCTCATCCCTGGACAGATCAGCTTCCTGTAGCCCATACCGGATGTTCTGGGTCCTCTTCCAAACAGCACTGATATAGAGGCAGCAGGGTGAGGCCTTGCAGCTCCCTGGCAACAGGGTCAGCTTCCTCTTGCATGCTAAGTGCATTGAGTCACTGTCCTTTGTCCTGTCCTGTAAGGCTCAGAGGACACATGGATAGGATATTTAGGATGGATACCATTTTTAAAAATGATTTCCTCAGCTGGGGACCCTGTTAGTAATTAGTGGTGAGAACCCAGCTCTCTCACCCCCATTAAGCATGGTTGGAGGGGTCCCACTGGGAGGGGCGGTGGATTTGGCCTCCTGTAGGTAGCTCTGTGTGAGTGAGAAATTGCTGAGATCTCAAAAGTTTCTCCAAAGCCAAACCCAGTCAAGACGTCTATAGAGGTGCAAACAAGATGTGAGGAATCTTCGGATCCCTATGGAAGCCCCACGAATCCTAGAACTCTAGAAACTGGGTTAGATTCAGTGTTGTATAGGTAAACCATAGCAGGACCCTTCCCACTATGGCTCATTTCATTTCCAACTATCAGGGTTGACTGACCAGCTCTCAAAATGCCCACTACTTAACAATCGGTCACAAATCGGTTCAAGCTCATTTCAGCACCACACTGGATAGAATCCCTCACCATGGAAGTGGGGGTGGAGGGATCCTGTTTATTGGGAGTAAGGAGTGAAAGGGAAGAAAATATTGTCTGCTCTGTCTCCCTCACAGAGACTTCTAAAATATCAAAGAAACTGAGAGATCCCATAGTACATATGACTGCTTACATTTGCTCCCCT
>PVHP010055935.1:0-10003 GCA_004024765.1 Zapus hudsonius
AGAGGTAGGAGGATCACCATGAGTTCAAGGCCACTCTGAGACTACATAGTGAATTCCAGGTCAGCCTGGACTAGAGCAAGACCCTACCTCGAAAAACAAAACAAAACAAAAAAAGATATGGTCATGTTAGTTTGGAACAAACTGTGAGTGGAATGAAATGATGGATTATTCATATTTTGTTATTAGCAATTTTAGTAAATATATAACCTAGAATTAGGGATGTACTAGCAAATGTTTAATGGTGACCTCTTCAGGGAAAAATGTATGCATATATATTTATATGTATATATGTGTTTATATATGGAAGTTTATTGGAGATTTTATAATGTAAAATATGTGTGGCATACAACTTACAAATAGTAATAAATTATACAGTACTTTTATTGTAACATCCATATAGCCAAAGGATTCCTACAGAATGTGTTTGTTGACTTCTGCCAAACTTTTGTTTCTGCAGCCAACATATGGTTGCAATTGAACTATGATTTGACAAATGGAGCTGCATCCCAATCCATTCACTATTTTTCCAATAAATCTATTGTCATGAACTCTGACATGTGTATTTTATTTTTCATGATGGTTTTGTTTAACAACCAGCTTGCAAAATTCCTAAAAATTTACAATCAGCTCTTTCAACTTGGTACAAGCCAACTCCAGCATATTATTACTTATAAATGCTACTCCTCCAAACTGGGGAACAAAATGAGGATTCAAGTATTTTAGTTATTCCAATAATATTCCAATGATGCCATGGCCATCTCTTTCTTCTCTCTCATCTCATTTCTTATCATCATCCATCTCTCTGTATAGAATATTTATAGAAATACATACACCTCAGGAACTGGATGGTCAGTTCTGCTTATTATTACCCAGAAGAGAAAAACAGGTCTGTCAACCAAAGTGGTACATTGGGCTAAGGCTGAGCTGTTGCTGGTGTCACAACCACATGGTGGCACTATTGAAACATGGGTATTGCCTCTGCCTCAGTACCCCTCTACCACTAAACCAACCCTTCTTGCCCCCCGTCTTGCAAAGCTTTAGTGACCCCATAAACGTCTCCTCTAGAGACCCAGATCCCTGTACCCTTTTACACACAGATCCTTTCAGCGCAGGAAATGCCATCAGTTCAAGAGGCTCATGGGTATTCTGCATGCCTAACATTTATATAAACAGGTTCTTCCTGTCATATTTCTTCTGGGAACTGCCTCCTCCTTTTTTTTTTCTCCCAGTACTGGGGATTGAAACCAGGGCCTTGTGCATGCTACTGAACTACATCTCCAGCCCAGATCTTCTATGTAGTCCATCTGGCCTCAAATTTATGATCATCCTGCCTCAGCCTCCTAAATGCTAGGACATCTGTTGGGTAGGTTCTGCTGTTCTAGGCAGCCTTCCTATCTCTTCCTGTTTCTAAGTATCAGTGTAGGGCCTGGAAGTTCAAGTTCTGCTTATAATTGAAGTGTCCTCTTGGTCCTTCAAACAAACCCTAGACGTATGTGGTGTGTTGTGCACTTAGCTTTATCTGTGCACTGAGGAATTAAACCTGGCTTTATGAGCAAGTAGCTTTAATCACTCTGAGCCTTCAGTTTGTTTTGTCATTGTTTACTTATTTATTTTTGGTTTTTCGAGGCAGGGTCTCACTCTAGCCCAGGCTGACCTGGAATTCACTATGTAGTCTCATCGTGGCCTCGAACTCATGGCGATCCTTCTACCTCTGCCTCCCCAGTGCTGGGATTAAAGTTATGTGCCCCCACGCCTGGCTTTATGTCTGTTTTTTATGTCCTTTCTCTCTGAGTGGCCTTCTGGGCTCGATTCCACCTTTTATCTCCATGGGAAAACACTATTATTTATCTTCCATAAGAAACCCAATATAACTCAGTATTTTTGTGTTTTGTAACTTTCTGCCAACGTTTTCAATCCCATATAAATAACCCCAGGAAGAACTCTAGAAATAATTAGACCTGCCCACATGCCAACTTCTATGATAAGAAGAGTGTGAATGTCAGCCTGGAGTTGCATGGAATCAGGGAGGAGAACTATCCTGCAGGAAAGGTAGCCAACTATCACCTGAAGATGGGAGACAGATAATCTGAAAAACGCTTAGCAACAAAAACCCGCTGTTAGTAATGACCCCTAACCTCCCCTGACATTTTACCATTTCTGGAGAAAACAGAGACCCATATGCTTCGTGGGAATGACAAAATGGAAGCACATTTGACATAAAAACAATGCTGAAGGATAGGCTTCAAAGCATTCTTTTGAAATCTAGGCTAAGAATCCTCAATCTAAAAAATCTAAAATACAAAATGTTCTAATCCCTGAAAGTTTTTGAGTGCTGACATGATGCAACAAGTGGAAAGTTCCACACCATGAAACTTTGTTTTTTTAAATATAATTTTAGGGCTGGAGAGATGGCTTAGCAATTAAGGTGCTTGCCTGCAAAGCCTACAACCCAGGTTCAATTCCCCACTGCCTACCCCCGTAAGGCCAGATGTACAAAGTGGTGCATGCATCTGGACTTTGTTTGCAGTGGCTGGGCCCTGGTGCGCCCATTCTCTCTGTCTGTCTCTCTTCTATCTCTGTTGCTTGCATATATATATATATATATATATATATATATATATATATATATATATATATATATATATATATATAATTTTTAAATTTATTTTCCAGGCCCTCTAGCCACTGCAAACTCCAGATGAATTTATGTGGGCACTGGGGAATTGAACCCAGGTCTTTAGGTTTTATAAGGCAAGCACCTTACCTGCTGAGCCTGAAACTTTGTTTTATCACAAAATATTTTTTTTGTGTGTTTGTTAATTGCAGGCTATGTATAGAAGGTAAATGTGAAACATAAATAAATTTTATGTTTTGATCTAAGTCCTATCCATAAGATATATCTCATTGTGTACTTGCAAGTATTTCAATTTTTTGTTGTTGTTGTTTTCCGAGGTAGGGTCTCGCTCTAGCCCAGGCTGACCTGGAATTCACTATGTAGTCTCAGGCTGGCCTTGAACTCATGATCCTCCTACCTCTGCTTCCTAAGTGCTGGGATTAAAGGCGTGCACCACCACACCCGGCTAAGTATTTCAAAATTTTTAAAATGAAATCTAAAACATTTCAGATTCTAAACTGTATCAATTTATCTGTTCTGAAGTTTATATTTTCTTTTTTGTTTTTGGTGTGTGTGTGTGTGTGTGTGTGTGTGTGTGTGTGTGTGTGTGTGTGTTCATATGTGTGTTCGAATTCACATGGAGAGACCAAAGAACAGCATCAGGTGTCAAACTCAGTAACTGTCCACCTCTTTTTAAGACAGGGGTTCTCACCGATGAATTGGAGTTCACCAATCAGGCTAACGTGGCTAGCCAACAGGATCGATGGATCTGCCTATCCCCATCTTCCCAGCATCCCTGGCATTACAGGTGAGTACCACCACACTTGGCACTTATTTATCTGGGGATAGAATTTAGAAGTGAATACCAGGGAGATAAGCACATGACCAACATAGACAAGATATGACCTGTCTCTCCAGCGTCAAGAAGTTTAGATTTTCATACAATCGGATTCCCAAAGCAGGCACAGAATTTTTGCATGCTTTAAAACTCTCTGACATAATATGTAACTTTCAATGCTCATTTAATTTGGTATCATTACAATTTGGTCATCTCATTGGCAACATTCAACCTTATAGTGCTGAAGAAGAGCCAAAAATGCAAAATTATCACTGCTGTTTACTCCACTATGCTTCTCTAAATGGTAAACACTTTTATTTCTGAAAATTCAATACAAAATATAGGGGGGGGGGATCAGACCTTGCAATGTGAACTGTCCCTAGAGGGAAGCATTTATGGAGCGGTTTCCTTTGCCCTGTTTTCTGGGCTGCCTGCTGCTGTTCGCAAGCCTCACCACTGGAAGGCTATCTTGTATCTTCTATCTTTCTAGCACATACTATCTCTTAAAAGAACTTAGAAGTACAGACTCTGAACTGAGCACTTGTCTTTCTAGCAAAGTCACATGGTAATGGGTAGTCTGAATGCAATCAGTTTGCAGATTCTAAAACTTCTATTTCTGTTTCCTTTCTCACAGTCCTCCTTTCCTATCACCCAGATCTCTCTCTCTTCTCTCTCTCCTTATCTCTCTGTTTACAAATCAGTAAATAAAATATTTTTTAAAAATATTTTACTCTGACCTAGTGACACAGAACTGTAATTCCAGCTCCCAGGGAAGCTGAGGCAGGAGGATAATACAGAGGAAGTTCAAGGCCAGCCTGGGTAATTTAGTGTGATCATGTGGCTGTGGTTCTGGCTCAAGTGGTACAGCTACTGCCTAGCATGCCTGTGGCCCTAGGTTCAACCCTAGTACAAAGCAACAAAAAGATGAAACATCTTTAGGGACCCAGGGAAAATGTTTAAGGGAGCCTGTATTTTTCAAAATTCTTTTGGGATTACATATGCCAGGAATTTTCAAGACCTCTGCTCTAAAGAACCAGGAAACAACCTTAAGCAATGCTAACTCTTCATTAAGAAAATATAACTGCATGACTTACAGCTATAATTAACTACAGAAAAAAAGGATATCCAAGAACCTAACATCTCAGTAAAAAATGTATACTTAGCTAAGCTAACCTTTTTCTTTTATTTATTTAATTTTGTACTCTTGAGCCCAATCAAATGGGGGCTTCTCCCTGGTAAATGCAGAGCTTGGCCAGAGGACGGAGAGAAGCCTTTAGCCTACCAGCTTTCAGCCTGCTTATGCCGTAGATGGGAAGTGGCTTCGGCTTAAACTCTGTTTTCCCAATATTTAAACCTATTAAGCCTATTTTTGAATCCCTACAGGAGCAAAAATTTCTGATTACAATTCTCCTGGTGGTAGTTTCCCCTTCTAGTAAATATCAAAGAAGAAAAAATGGCGATTCTCCCCCACCCCCCATCTTCTGGTGTGACTTTATCCCGTGAAAAAGAAAATTACAAAGCTACTACCCACTTGTACATTCCTTCTTCCATCTCTGAGACTTACATACTTTAGGTACTTAATCCAATCCAATCCAAAATTAATTGCTCAGGTTGGATTATATTAAATTGCCAGACGGGTTTATTGACCCAGAGCCAACAGTTTTCCTACTGCTAGAATTTTTCTCCCTGTTTCTAATAACTGAAAAAAATGTCAAAACATTAAAGGCATTGTAAATACTCAGCAGCACACTTTTCTCCACGAACAGTACCTTCTTGCCCATTAATTCGTGGCCAGCTGAGAGGGACCTTGAGCCTAGGATAAGGAGAGCTCTGAGAGCTGGCAGGAGGGAGCAGGAGAGGTGACTGCAGAGATCAGGGCAGCTGCCTGTGCTCAGTGGGCTGGGACAGACTTGCTATTGCACAAGCTTGCCTCTGGCCAGGTCAGGCTGGGAGGACAGGGCCTGCTTTAATTCTCACAGTTAGCCTGGGATGACCTTGGCTTAGAAAGAAATAGTCATTTCTTGTTATATGCATTTGGAGTAGAAGGTTAATTTTAATTTAGATTCTGTGTTCAATTTTTGTTTAGTATCTACAGAATAGGTAAAGCCCTTTAAAAATACAAATTTGCCCTGATCATGATTATTGGTACAATCTTTTTGTTTGTTTTATTTTGTTTTTAAGTTTGTAATGGCTGTTTTATCTAAGCCTTACATTCACATGCTGTAAGGATTTTTTTAAACATTCATTTGGAGAGTGAAAATTTCATCCAAGAATGATTTTGAAAAATCCCCAAAGGGTATGAAGCAGTTATGTGTTTTTTCTTCCCTAGGGATAGGAACATTTTCTAGTCTGATCAGCAGACTCTCCTAAGCAGCCAGTGAACAATGAGTAATTGCTAATGATGAAAAGGCCACAGATATCTGGTATTAAGATGTGATTCATTATAAATTGATGACACAGAGATGGATATGTTACTGAGGGAAAAAAAACAATGACTCATGTGTTTAAAAATGCTAAAACAAAACCAAAACAATTCCTTTATAATTCTTTTCCAGCTCAGATGAAAAGAAGATTCAAGTGCAGTTGAATGCATACACATACACTCCAGAATAGACAGTCCCTTCTTGCCAACGCTTTATACTAATGAGGACACTGAGTTCACTGAGGAATTTACTGGGGATTAGTCTACAGGAAACCCCAGGCTAATCAGTTTTGAGACAGTGCCTTACAAATCTGTGTTCTCTATCATATAGGAATAATCATCATTTTATAATATCAATATGGACTTACTTTATAACTTGTTTTTGGTATTGGGGATTAAACCCAGGACCTCCTACATGGTAAGGACATGCTCTACCCCTGACTAGATACTTCCAGCCCTACTTTGTAACTTTTATAGCGTCCCCCCAAAAAATTCCTATAATTCCTCAGCAGGAATTCTTAACATGGAATTTCTTTTTCTCTAGCCTTTTAAGATTCAACTATTGAATATGAAGCACATCCTAGCTTCCTGCTATAAAGTGCCAAATCTACTTTCCCCTGAGAGGAAAAGGATGCTGTGTCCAAAAGTAAATTGTAAACCCAAGAATTGATTACATTTTTGAAGAAGAAATATAAGAAAGTGGAGGCGGCCAGGTGTGATGATAAATGCCTACAAGCCCAGCACACGGGAGATTGAGACAGAAGGATCAGGAGTTCAAGGCCAGCCTTTGTTATATGGGGAGTTTAAGGTCAATATATACTACATGAGACCCTCCCTCAAAAAGCAGAACCAGCCAGGAATGGTGGTATAAATCTTTAATCCCAGCTCTCAGGAGACAGAGGTAGGAGGTTTGCTATGAGTTTGAGGTCACCCTGAGACTACAGAGTGAATTCCAGGTCAGCCTAAGCTAGAACGAACCCTACATTGAAAAACCAAAAATAATAATAATAAAACAAAAATCAAAACCAAAATGTGGAGGCAAGGAGGGCACATATAAGTAGGAAATGTATCTTGTCTCTAATCCAGATTTGGACAATTCTCATGTACTCTGATCAAGGTAGCATGAAGTCACCTGGAAGCAACAGCCCACCCCACACCACCACTCTGTCCTCCATGGCATAATAAAATGCTTAAAGTGCATATTTTAAGGGCCGGAGAGATGGTGCAGAAGTTAAGAGTACTTGCTTGCAAAGCCTAACAGACCAGGTTCGATTCTCCAGTGCCTACACATACAGCCAAATGTGCAAAGTGGTACGTGTGTCTGAGTTTGTTTACAGTGGCAGGAGGCCCTGGCGTGCCCAAACTCTCTGTGTCTGCTTCCTCTCTCTCTACCTCTCTCTGTGTCATATGTATATGTTTTTCGAGGAAGGGTCTCACTCTAGCCCAGGCTGACCTGGAATTCATTATGTTCAATATGTAGTCTCAGTCTGGCCTGGAACTCTTGAGGGCTATCCTCCTACCTCTCCAGTGCTGAGATTAAAGGCATGCTCCACACGACCACACCTGGCAAATAAGTGTATATTTAAAGTGATAAGGAAAATGAGTAACTCATGATACCTGTTAAAGCTCAATAAAGAGGCCTTATTCTGGGCTGGAGAGACGCCTCAGCAGTTAAGGCACTTGCCTGCAAAGCCTAATGACCCCAGTTGACACACCCATTCTCTCTGTGTCTCTTTTCTTTATCTCTCTCTGCTTGCAAATACATAAATATTTTCTTTTAAAAAAAAAAAGAAAGAAAGAGCCGGGCTTGGTGGCGCATGCCTTTAATCCCAGCACTCGGGAGGCAGAGGTAGGAGAATCGCTGTGTTAGAGGCCAGCCTAGAACTACAGAGCGAGTTCCAAGTCAGCCTGGGCTAGAGTGAGACCCATTCTCAAAAAATCAATCAATCAAAATAAGGTGGAGCGCTATTGAGGAAGACACCTGGCTTAAGCCTTTGGCCCCCTCACATGTGTGTGCCTCCATGCATACAAACACAGATATATACATGCATTTACACCACACATGCACACACATGCAAAAAAAGAAATATGAATTGTAGGCAAAGAGCAGGGTCTAGGTCAGTGGATGGAAAATTACCAAGAGGATGAATTAGGGAATGTTTTAAGTAAAATAATTGATAGGATTCTTGTGAAAGCAGGTCAGGATGAACAAACTGAAGTAAGAAACAGTGGAAGTCGAGGAACCTGCTCAGATATCAAGAGTGGAGGTTTTTACTGAAGCTGGATTTTACAACTAAGTGCATATACAGCCAGTTTACAAGCCTGATTAAAGTTATAAAATAAGATGGCCAGAATGTATATATTTTGTGTTGTATACAAGTTCATATATTATATTCAGTGAAAAATAGTAAGTTGTATAATGTGTATAATAGGATTATGTTTTGTAAAAAATATAAATAAATCCAAAAATCTCTCTCTTTCTCTCTCTCTTCCAATCTGTGTTTGTATGTTATAAGCAAACTATTCAGGTTTCCCAGGCTCAGAAAGTCAAATATCACATGTCCTCTCTCATATGTGGGTCCTAGCTTCAAATGCTTAGATTTGTATGTGAGTTGGAATAAAAATCAGTAGTAGAGGCCAGGAAGCTAGAAAGGGGTTATGAGGGGGATAGAGGAAGGCTTAAGGGGAGGATATACTAGATATATAAGTAGAGGGGCAGAATACTGAGGGTGAAATGGTCTAAGTGGGGTCAGAGACGAAGCGGAGACAAGGAAGGGGTGGCAGGAGGGTTAATCAAAATTTAAGATGCTAAAGAGAAAGTTTGGACTGAAGTATCTTGTGAAGGTTGATAATATGCCCAGAAGCCATAGATTGCTATCAGAAAAACATCAGTGCCAGGAGTGGGATACCTTCCAGGGAGTTATTGGCCAGGGAGCCCCCTGATGCACCAAGAACATTGCAGGCTATTGCCAAGGCTCTTGGTTGCCCACTAGAAGTAGATAACAAGACCCTATTGCTAAGGACATGATTTCTCAGTAACATGCTGGGGCTGCAGGTTACTGAGGAATCAAGATGGAGCTGAGCTGGAAGCCTCTTCCCTGGGACTGTCAAGATGTTGGAAAGAGCTATGTAGCCTGTTGGGGGGAAGAAGTCATAAACGGTCTTAACTAGCAGCAGACCCTGCAACTTTTATGGCTGGCCAGCCAGGCCAGATATATGAATGAGTGCAATGGTGGCATGTCTGTTATGGGGGAAACCAACTGCTCTGATTGGATTTAAGGCCCATTTCACAGCAGGGAATCCCTGCCTGATACTGAAAACCTAATGAAAAGCCTATGGCTGGGAAGTCATACCCTGGGGGGGGGGAACTATTACTGTTATCTGGCTAAATGACATATTATGCCCAACAAATATCCCATAGATTAATGCCATCTCACTTTTGGTTAGAGAAGCTTTTCTTTTCAGATGGCAGTGACCACTGGGGTGGCTCAAAACTCACCAGAATGCCAAAAAGAAGTGACAGTGGAGTGTTCAGCACTGAGACGTGTCTATCACACCTTCCGAGGTTCAGGGACCATTGGAGAAGAGGTGACAGGAAGAATGTAAGAGCCAAGAGAAGGGGAGGAGTACTTTGCAAGAATGTCTTCTAGAAATAAAGTGGCTGAGGTAGTCATGATTCACAGGGGCTGACACAACATACATAAGACCTGCATAAAGCAGGTGTGGTGGCACACACCTTTAGTCCCAGCAATCGGAGGCAGAGGTAGGAGGATTGCCCCAAGTTCAAGGCCAACCTGAGACTACATAGTGAATTCTAGGTCAGCCTGGGCTAGAGCGAGACCCTACCTTAAAAAACTGAAAAAAAAAAAAAAAAAAAAGGCCGGGCGTGGTGGTGCACGCCTTTAATCCCAGCACTCGGGAGGCAGAGGTAGGAGGATCACTGTGAGTTCAAGGCCAGCCTGAGACTAACATAGTGAATTCCAGGTCAGGCTGGACTAGAGTGAGACCCTACCTCAAAAAACCAAAAAAAAAAAAGACCTGCATAATAGGAGGGAAAAGCATAAATAAATCAAAATAGAAGAATGACTAGCTAAAAGAAGAAATATTAAATATTCATTTCAGGAAAATT
>PVHP010055942.1:0-10009 GCA_004024765.1 Zapus hudsonius
ATACTCTATACATTGGCCGCACCAAAAAGTGAGTTGTGTACAGTGAGGGCTGACAGTCAGTCCTGGTACGCTTTGCACTGGTCGTTCTTGAAGTAGTTTCAGACCTTGTCTTGTGAAGTTCACCATCGTGCGTTCTGTAACTGGGTAGTCCCACTGTTAGATGTATTTGCAGAAGAAAAGAGCCTCTTCAGAGCAGCAGTGTTCAAAGTAGCAAAAGACTGGAAACAGTTCAAACGTCCATTGACAGGAGATTGAATAAGACATGGTATTTGTGTATTAGTGAGTGAAAGTGAGTGAATTGCTACATAGCAACATGGGTGAATTTGCTGAGTGACAAAAGCAAGTTCCTGAAAATGACAGAGGCATTATACCAGTTACATAGAGATCCCAATCAGTGCAGGGAATAGTGTATTGTTTAGCAACAACTGTTTTGTTTATTTGTTTGTTTTTATTTTTATTTGTTGATGTTGGTAACTTCTACTGGAAAGAGGCGGTGGAATGGGCTAGAGAAGGGACAGCCAGTGGCAGCATGTAAAGGCAGGCACAGTGCTGTAGGTAGCACACTGCTCTAGGAAGGGCAGATGAAGCAGGGCTGCTCTGGCCTACTGGCTTGCTCACCTCTGCAGCCCCACACAAGTTGCTTTTGTGCGAACTAATTTAGTTCTTTGGCAGGGAGGTGAATGGGTAGCCTTATTTTAGTAGTTCTTTCTAGGAGTTCTGTGCTACTGCCTGCTTGCTAGGCCTTCATGAAGACACGGGTTCACTCTGGGTGGACTCAGATTTAAAGAAGGTGATGTGAGAGCACAGAAGAATGAAATGAATTTGAATGTTTTCTCAGGGAAGGAGAGAATGGAACAATGTTGAACGTGAATACATATATTTGAGTGGACATTAATGTGCATTTGAGGCCAACCTAGCTCAAGTTCAAATGAAAATTGAATAATACATGGGGTGGTTGCAACTACTAGACAGGGCAAGGTAGGAGAGGGAGGTTTGTTTGGGTTGGGTGACATTTGCATAAGTTCCACAATTTTTTGACATTGTCCAAAGTGAATGTCATTCCTTTGAAACATGAATGTTTAGGGTGTATAACAACTCTAGATTAAAATCACTCCATTCATTAGTTACAGTTGCTAGTAGTTAACACCTGGATGCTGCATCTGGATAAAGAAACCCTAATTTATTAACAAAGGATGGTAATATCACTTCCTAGAATACATAATACTAGTCTCAAACATTACACACTTGAGAACCTGACCAGACTTAAGAAAATAGCTGATTTTATTCTCTGCCACTTGGAAGTTGTGAGTGGTCTTAGCTATTTTTGTTTTTCTGAGCCATGCTGTGTGCTTGTGCTACCTTTTTGTTTATTTAAATTTACTATGCATGGTTTTAGTAGGAAATGTCCCATGGGCCCACATGTTGGAGGTTTGGTTCACACCTGCTGGTGCTGGTTTGGGAAGTTCTGGAATTTGGGGATGTGAGACCCAGTGGGTCTTTGGCTCTTTCTCTGCTTCCTGTCTTCTTCTCTCCACATGTCTGCCCAAGTGCGTGAGGCCTAGCAGCCATGGACTGAATCCCTTTGAGACCAGGGGCAAAATACATGTTTGCTGCCTGAAGTTGTTCTGGGATACCTTGGTTATTGCTGTACAAAAGCAGCTGTAGTAACCTGGTAATGTCGTATTTATGATTGAAGCTAATGAGCACACTATAGCCAGGTTAGCCTCAAACTCACTGAAAGCCTCCTGCTACATTCAGCCTTCCCTGTTCTGGGATTTACAGGTGTGAGAAAGGTTTTAAATAATGTAAATTCCAATTGAAAATTGGAGTATTATACTTTGCTAAGTGTTTTAAACGTATTTTTGGAGCTGTTACATTGCTAAGTTGTTTTTAAGGGATTTAAAATTTCAAGGAATGTGTTTGTTTCCCTTATCTGGAGATAATTTCATTGGCAAGCAGACATCAGAGCCAGCTCTGGCTTCAGGTGAGAGCATTCTCAGTGATTCTCTCAGAGATTCTCACACTGTTTAATTGCCCCAAAGGATGATTTCACTTGGTAGCATTTCTAAATCTTTTTGTAAAAGTGCCTGACATTTAGCAGTTGTTGGTTACATGCAAGTACCCCACATTACCTGCCCTGCTCTAGTGGCCTGTGGACTATTTCCTCTTGATCTGGCCTCACAGACTAGTATGCCATACTCATCCTTCCTCTGGTACAGCATCACTCACCAGCTGGCTCACTCCCTGGTGAAAGCTCTGCCACTTATGTTGTCCTCAGTTGGTTTGTCTTTTGGTCCACCAACAGGGATTGTGTTAGAAAGCTCCAAGAAGCCCAGGGTCATTGTGTTGATTGTAACTCCTTGATGTCCAAGTGCCTGCTTCACTGCTGTGCCAGCATTTTGTACCAGTAGGCAAGGAGCTATGCACTCTGACCTTGCAATATGCAGAGTCTATGCTGAGAATCCATATGACCACCAATATGTCTAAGTGTATATACTCCAAGATAATAAATCAGAAGTGGGTCCAGGGAGAAGAGGAGACTCCGATATTTCTGATACCTTTTAAAAAGGTACTGATTAGTTTACAAGTTATTTGAAGAAAGGAAAGGAGAAGAGTATGTTTAGTGATCTCATTTCTGGGTGATATCTGTAGTTTAACTTTTCAGTTCAGTGAAATTCAGAATATAAGGACCCCAGGTGAGTTGTCTGGCATTGGGGAGACATTAGTGTTTTGATTGTAAAGTCATGTTTCCCCCAAGTATATTCTAAGGAGCAATATGGGTCTAAAAGCTGACATGGTGGTACACACCTTTAATCCCAGCACTCAGGAGGCAGAGGTAGGAGGATCGCTGTGAGTTTGAGGCCAACCTGAGGCTACAGGGAGAATTCCAGGTCAACCTAGGTTAGAGTGAGACCCTACCTCGAAAAACCAAAAAAATAAATAAATAAATACATAAATAGGGTCTAAAAATAAACCATTTGCTGCCTATTTTTTTCTTCTTAGAAGTTCAGGTGCACATTAGCATATTAAAAGTTTCAAGAAATACTGAAAAATAACCTCTTATTTCAGCCCTGGTATTTCCCTAATTTATGCAAAACAAAAGTTGTATAGAATACCACTTTATAATATTTTTATATCACTCATACTTTATTTTGAGGAAACTGCATAGCACATTTGTTTTTGTCCTTGGAGGAATTCTTTTTTTTTTTTAAACATTTCTCTTTTAAAAAAAAATTTTTTTATTTATTCATTTTCAAGTAGAGGAGAGATAGAGAGAGAGAGAGAGAAAGAGAGAGCGAGAGAGCGAGAAAGTGCACCAGGGCCACCGCCTTGTGAGTCTGGCTTATGTGGGTACTGGGAAATTGAACCCTGGGCCTTAGGCACTGGAGGCAAGTGCCTTAACTGCTGAGCCATCTCTCTAGCCCCTTGGAGGAATTTTTGATCCTCATGCCCCAACCTCCTGAGTGCTGGCGTGACAGGTGTGCATTGTCACACCTTAATGTAGATTATCTGTCAGATAACATCCCAGGAACCAGAAGAATTACTAGTTCCTTTAAGAGCCACATTTAAGACTTGATTTAGTGTTTGAAGCATATAATTAAAAAGATGGAAACATGTACTTGATCTTATTCTGAGTTGCCCAGTGTATATATCTTTTTGCATACTCAAAGAATTTCAGTCAGTCTGAGCTAGAGCGAGACCCTAACTTGAAAGACCGAAAAGAAAAAAAAAATCATTTGGACCTGTGGTGGTTTGATTCAGGTGTCCCCCGTAAAATTATGAGTTCTAAATGCTAGATTCCCAGCTGGTGGCAATTTGGGAATTGGCGCCTCCTAGAGGCAGTGTATTATTGGGTAAGGCTTATTTATGGGTGTTAAAACCAGCTTCCCCTTGACAGTGTTTGGCACACTCTCCTGTCACTGTTGTCCACTTGATGTTGGCCAGGAGGTGATCCCTCTGTTCATGCCATTGTTTTCCTTGTCATCATGGAGTTTCCCCTTGAGTCTGTAAGCCAAAATAAACCCTTTTCTCCCACAAGCTGCTTCTGGTTGGATGTTTTCTGCCAGCAACATGAAGCTAACTGCAATGGGACCCTTTAAAGTTTCTAACTAGAGGTTGGGCTGTGTGAAGCTCAGTGGTTAAGAACCACTGAGCTGCCTCTCTAGCCCTGGAATGCATTCTTTATTGGCAGATAACAAACACTTCTGAAATTATTATGAAATTAATATGAAATAATTATGAAATTAAATGGACTTATTAAGTCCATTTGGAAAATTATAGCACTTAGTTTATAGGTTTTTCTGTTTTAGTAATTATTTTAAAAATCCAGTGTTTTACCAGTTGTAAAATATTTTGACCACTTTTCCCCCTCTTGTTGAGCTCAGAAGACAGTGACTTTGGGCATGCCAGGGCCTCCAACTGACTCCAAATGCATGTGTCACTTTGTGCATCTGGCCTTCTGTTGGCACTGGGGAATTGAACTTGGGTCCTTCTGCTTTGCAGGCAAATGCCTTAGCCGCTAAGCCATCCCTCCAGCCCCAGAAGATAGTGACTTTGTACCTTTAGGTTTAGTACCTTCTTTTTTCGTTTTTTTTTTCTGTGTGGAGTATGCAGATATGTGTACCCCATGTGTATGGAGGTCAGAGGGCATTGGGTGTCCTTTATCACTCTTATTTTCTTGAGTTAAAGACTCTACTGAGCCTGGAGCTTACACTTTTTTTTTTGTTTAACTGGCTGACCAGGGAGCCCCAGCAAGCTACCTGTCTGCCCTTTTAGCACTGTGTGGTCATGCTTGGCTTTTTTTTTTTTTTTTTTAATCATGGAGCTGGAGATTAAAGCCCTTGCACCTCATACTTGGACAGCAAGCGCTGTTACTGAGCTATCTTCCCAACCTCAGTTTAGTACATTTTACTGTAAAAAGCTGTAGAATGTTTATGCACAGACATTTGTATGAACTATAGTATCACTTTGAAAAATTACATTGGCATTATGATTCTAGTATTTTTTTTTTACACTTAAGATGTGCAGTGTGTATGTGTGTGCATACCAGAGGTCACTATAGGGTGTCTTCCTCAATTTCTCATTTTTTTTTGTTGGTTTTTCGAGGTAGGGTCTTGCTCTAGTCCAGGCTGACCTGGAATTCAGTGTCAGGGTGGCCTTGAACTCACAGCAATCCTCCTACCTCTGCCTCCCGAGTGCTGGGATTAAAGGCATGCACCACCACGCCTGGCTAATTTCTCATTTTTGTGACGAGGTTTCACTGAAGCTGGAGCTCAGCTAGACTAGATGGGCACTGAGCCCAGGGGTGCTCCTCTGCATCACTAGCATTGAGATTGCAGGTGGGCACCATTATACCTGGTTTTAAGTGGGTGCTGGAGATAAACACAGCAAACATTTCCCCAGCCCCCATTTACTGTTTTACTTTATTTTGGCTGGTATGTGTGGTGTATGCACAAGTATGTGCCCTTGAAGCTTCCACACCCATATGCTTGCCTGGGCAGGGTTTGCCCACTAGGAGCCCATCGCTCTGCTGCTCTTTGGCCTGGTCTTGTCTTGAGCTGGAGTCTCCTTTTATTAATTCTAGAGCTTGCTGGCCTTGGGAGATTCTTGGGTCTCTGCTCCCGTGCAAGACTGGGGTTATAGGTGTGTATGGCTTTGCCCAGCTGTTTCATGTGGGATCTCCCTCAGGTCCTTATGCTTATGCAGGAAGCACACTTAACCGCTGAGCTGTCTCCAGTCCTGATCTAATATTTTATAGGATAAAATATTTGAATTTTGACCAAGGTTTTGTGGAGAGAAGAACATGATTGACAGAATCTAGGAAGAGGGAGTAGGTCCTATCAGGCGATTTCCACCATGCAAAAGAAAAGCCGCTTCCTTTCTGGTCAAAGCACAAGAACAGAATGAAGTAGGAAACTGACCAGTCAAAATTAATCATAACCCAGAGCTGTTGCCTGTAAACACACCTTCACTGGAAGCAAACATTGGCCAGTCAGGGCTGCTGTCATTTTCATGGCAGGATTTGCATAGTTGTCATCCTAACCCAAGGATAGCTCCAAAACCCACCTTCCCTAGCTCGCTCTTACTGCCCTTGTCCACGCTCTTTACATGTGCTCAGTAAAGGTGTCCTTTTCTGTTGTGATCTGCAGGCCAAGTCTTCTCATGGGTTTCATGCCGTTAGAGCGCTTTACATTTCCAGAAATTAAAAAAAAATTTTTTTTCTTTGTTTCTAGATAAACTTACAGTTTTTTTGGGGGTGGGGAGTTTTTAGTGTGAAGATTAGGTTTACAATTTTTTTTTTTTTTTTGAGGTACGGTCTCACTCTAGCCCAGGCTGACCTGGAATTCACTCTGTAGTCTCAGGGTGGCTTCAAACTCACAGCGAACCTCCTACCTCTGCCTCCAGCAGCGCTAGTTAGGGGCCCATCAAAGCTGTCAGGTTTGTGAGCGTTTAACCGAAGCAAGGTCAGTGGAGAACATTTGTTCACATTGGATGGATAGGTCTTCCCTCTTAATGACTCTTTACACACACGACCCAGCTCTCATTTGTTTAACTTTCCTGGAAGACTATCAGTAAGTTCAGATCCATATAGAACTGCTTTCACCCTTTTTGACCTGTGTAAATTTGGTTCTTCCTTTTGCCTTCATCTTCCTTAACTTTTTTTTTTCCTGTTGATGGGGTTTGAGCTCAGGCTCTCATGCCTGCTAGCTCTACCTCTGAATTACTCTGAATTATATCTTTATCCTCTTCTTTATCTTTTTTTCTTTTCTCTCTCTGTATGTGTATTGTGCCTCTGTATATGTGTGTTGGGAGTGTGCACATGAGCCAAGGTGTACATACCTTGTGGAGGTCAGAAGATAACTTCAGGTGGTGTTCCTTTCCTCCTTATTTGAGACGGCATCTCATTCTTGCATTTCATTGCTCATTCACCAGGATAGCTGTCTGTGAGCAGTCAAGAAATTCCATACCGTACCTCTTCCTTGTTAGGTGGCTCCCTGAGATTATAGACACCCAACACAGCATTTTGTTTGTTTGTTTGTTTCTGTTTTTCAAGGTAGGGTCTTGCTCTAGCCCAGGCTGACCTGAAATTCACTTTGTAGTCTCAGGGTGGCCTTGAACTCATGGCGATCCTCCTACCTCTGCCTCCCAGTGCTGGGATTAAAGGTGTCACCACACCCAGCTTGCATTTTTTTTTTAAAAACATGGGTTCTGGAGAATCTGAACTCAGGTACTCACAGTTGCATGGCAAACACTTTATCCACTGAGCCATCTTCCAAGCCTCTTCCTTATCTTTTCTTGTGGGAGGAGAGCTCATTTTTCTAGAGTTCAAAGAGTTCAAGGAAAGAAGAGGAAGGTTCTGTGGGAGGTGGCAGTCTGGGGCAATGGCGGCTCTGGAAGCATTGGTACTGACTGGGGAGGGCAGCCTGTGGACTTGGAGCACAGAAAATGGGATTTCAGATGCCTTCTGAGCCATAAGACCATGAAGCACAGGCCTTGAAGGATCATGTCCGGTGCATACATATACGGAGCTGTACAGCAGGGCATCCTCGCCAGGGGCCTACAGGACACAGCCAGTGAGCCCAGAGGATGGCAGCTGTGACCACATGTGGGTGTGGACACAAGCTAGAGCTTCCTGAAGTCCAGGCTGCTCAGAGAGGTCCAGGCATTGAACCCATGCCACACAGCCCTGAGGGCCCTTCACCCTGGACCCCTGCCTGCACTTCCAGCCATGGAAAGTGCAGGGCTGAGTCTGGGGTAGGTGCTGTGGACAGAGCAGAGATGCATCCTCTTTGGTGTGCACTGGTGCATGGTCATGTGGCCAGGGCCTCCAGGTAGCTCTGTCAAGAAGAGGCCAAAGTTGAAGTTGGTGTTGGTGACGTTGAAGTGGCTGGTCTCCCCAATCAGGTTGATAGTCTGTTGCAAAACATTGTGTTCCCGCAGTGCCATCAGCCTCTGGTGCAGCTCCCAGCTCATTTGTGTAGGCCTTGTTGTAGGTACCTTTCTTCAGCATCTTTTTAGGTTTAGCGGGGCTCCACTGGCCAGACACCTTGCTGCTGGGAGTGGGAGGCTTGGGGGGAAGGGAGCTCATGGCCTGGCAGGTAGGAGTCAGTGCTGATGTCATTGTCACTGGCTGAAACTCAACCTGGACTCCTGGCCTGGATTGGCCTTGATAAGGGCCTCCTGTCCCAAAGACAGGTTGTCCTCATCCTACCCCTCCTGCTGCAGGTCCCCCACCATGGAGCACAAAGGGGCCTTGACTGTGGTTCTGCGAAGGCTCAAACCACGAGTCTGAATTGGAGTCAGCTGGAACTGCATTTGGATGGGCCCGGCTGGGCAGATTGGGACTTGAATGAGGCCTCGGCCTCTAGGCCTTCACCTTCTCTCCTTTGCCACTGCTTTTGTCCTTGGCTGGCTTCTTGTTGGGGAAGGATGAGGCGAGGGGCAAGGTGCCAGGATGCCCCACGACCATTTGAGCTGCTTTTTGGTGCTGGGCTTTGGCGAATCTGCAGTGACTGGCTGCTGGGAGCCTTGAGCAGAGTGGAGGGCTGGAGCCCAGCTTGGTCTCCTTCAGGGCCATCTTGGGCTCTTTGAGGCCTTGGGTGGCAGGGCTTTCTCCTTGGGCAGCTGGTCCTCGTCCAGCTTGCGTGCAGTGTCCTTGAATCTCTTGGCCTGCTCCCGCTCTGCTCGCTCGTGGTGCTCCTTGGTCACTTTGTATGGCTTGAAGGCCTTGCTACCTTCCTTGCTGGCATCCATGGAGCTGTGGGGATGGTTTGCTCTTGATTAGAGAAGGCAGAGTGTGGGATTCTGGGTAACACAGGGTAGTCAGGGCTGGCTTGGACACCATGTCTGCTCCTTTAGACGTTACCATCACCCTGCCAGCTTGAAGCGGAACTCGGTGGTGGGGTTGTTGAAAGTGAGCTTCCCATAGTGCCGGTGGTTCACAGGCGGATTTTCCTCTAGGTTCAGGAACAGGTCGGAGGTGAAACACACCTTCTCTGGCTCCTCATTCTTGAAGTACATCCATGGGCTTGATGAAGCCTACATAGCCCGACTCCTTCACCTCATAGGAGTCCTTGCACATTCACCTGGGCTTGGGGAAGCTGTCATGCAGCCAGAAAATAATTTTCTCCACAAAATGCTGGATGTCAGATGAACACCATCCAGTCGTGGGTGAATCCCTACATGGTGGACTTCTTGAACAGTTGGGCATGGTGTCCCAACTCTAAACTGACCTAAACAGTGCACTTATTGTTATGGTTGCTGCCTCTCCAACTGTATTGTGTCAGGTGCCACTGCCCCCACTACAGGCTGCCCACCAGCCCTGCGGAACCAGAATATCCTTCCTATCTTTTAAACATAAGGATTAGCCAGGTCTACTATAAGCCTGCATTTTACTAAGGCATTTAGTAGTTATGTCTCAATCGAGTGGTAGTCTGAGGATTTCAGTTGCCAGTGGAGAATATATATTTACTAGTATTTACTATTAGCTTGTTTCTGATAACTTGGCTACTGAAAATGGAGTGTCTTAATTCTTATGTGGTTCCTGTTTTCACAAAAAGAATGTGGTCCGATACTAGTTTTGCTGATGGTATTATCTTTAAGAAAAACCTTAGTCATTTCCTGGGACTTGACACATTACTAGAACGAAGCAGAAAACCATGGGTCTGGTTGTCCATTTGCATATAGGTTTCAGATCCAGTTTGGGTTGTAGATTCTTAATGGATGCTCTTCTAATGGGGTGTTGGGAGTTCAGGAATAGTCCTTAAACTCCAAACCATGAGTTTATGTCTGCTTTTAATCAAAGAATTGGATAAAACAAAACCTAGAAGGATAATTATTAAATTACTACATTTATTGAGGGAAGTATAAAACTAAGGGAAGGGAAATGGATATGCCCACATGGTCTGAGGGCCTAAGAGAAACATGAAAATGGATTCAAAAAGCAAAGAGAAGAAGGTGCAGAGAGCTCCTGCCATGTGGAGGGCAGGAGGGCGCGAATCCATGTGGG